>CM075979.1:570760-618260 GCA_038087875.1 Malacoraja senta
TTTGAAAATCTACTTCATTATCCACCACACCACCTATCTTAGTATCATCTGCATACTTACTAATCCAATTTTCCACACCATCATCCAGATCATTGATGTACATGACAAACAACAGTGGACCCAACACAGACCCCTGAGGCACCCCACTAGTCACCGGCCTCCAACCTGACAAACAGCCATCCACCATTACTCTCTGGCATCTCCCATTCAGCCACTGTTGAATCCATCTTGCTACTCCACCATTAATACCCAACAATTTAATCTTCTTAACCAACCTTCCATGAGGAACCTTGTCAAAGGCCTTACTGAAGTCCATATAGACAACATCCACTGCTTTACCCTCATCAATTTCCCTAGTAACCTCTTTGAAATATTCTAGAAGATTAGTCAAACATGACCTTCCAGGCACAAATCCATGTTGACTGTTCCTAATCAGACCCTGCTTATCCAGATGCTTATATATATTATCTCTAAGTATCTGCTATCTCCTTACATATTTGCTCTTCCAATTCTCGCTCCCCATTTGGCGGTCAATAATACACCCCTATAAGTGTTGCTACACCTTTCCCATTTCTCAGCTCCACCCAAATAGCCTCCCTAGACGAGCCCTCTAATCTATCCTGCCAAAGCACTGCTGTAATATCTTCCTTGACAAGGAATGCAACACCCCCACCTCTTGCCCCTCCAATTCTATCACCCCTGAAGCAACGAAATCCTGGAATATTTAGTTTCCAATCACAGCCCTCCTGCAACCATGTTTCACTGATCGCCACAACATCATACTTCCAGGTGTCAATCCAGACTCTAAGCTCATCCACCTTTCTTACAATGCTCCTAGCATTAAAATATACACATTTAAGAAACCCACCACCACTTATTCTCTGTTTATTAACTTTTTCTTCTTTCTCCCCTACATTTTGGGTCCGAGTGCTTCCCTTCTCTGCCTCCCGTCTCCCATATTTTCTACTATCTTTCTCTATTTGAGTCCCTCCCCCCAACCGTTCGAGTTTAAAGTCTCCCCAGTAGCCTTTGCAAATCTCCCCGCCAGGATATTGGTTCCCCTCGGGTTCAAGTGCAACCCGTCCTTTCTGTACAGGCCACACCTTCCCCATAGCTTGCCTCCGTGATACACTGCTTGTTATACACCCGGCCTTTCTGTTTTCATGTCTTTCAAATCCAATGAACTTGCGTTTATGCAACTTTCTCCGTCCTGGGGATGTTCCAGTGAGTGGTGCCCATTGCAGGACTTCAGATGCGCGCGCACACACACACACACACACACACACACACACACACACACACACACACACACGGAGACTAAACTAGATACAGACAGAGATAGTCACTGGATCAGTGTGTGGCTCCCTGCACCAGTGCCGTGACTGAGCTCTGGGCCAATAACCTGGCCTTTGTTCACTCTGCAGAGTTAAAAGTGGTGCCATGGGGGGTTCTGATGCCATGTTGGTGGGGGGTCTGATCCCCGAGGTGGTGCCGGAGTTGGGGCTGCCTTCTGTTTTTCTCTTGACCTTGCAGTGTGTGGGTGGGGAGGGTGGATGGCAGAGGTTAGACTGAGCACCACAGGCAGTCTGAGTGACGTTACTCGCCGTATGCATTGCTATTTAAGAGCAGCTTTTAGTGGGACTGCATTCCTGAACATGCCATAGTCCCGCTCCACACTATATATTACACAGCTTGTGTGCATCATTCTGCACATTGATCACAATCAACAGTTACGATCAACAGTTACTGCCCTGGTTTATTTTAAATCAGTTGTATGAACTAACCGCAGTCTCTTTACTCTAACATTTGAGGGCCGTTGTTTTTGGAGTTAAACATTGGTACTGGTCACCAGGCAACTGGTTACAGCTCGGGGACATTGTAAAGGCTTCCAATAAACTGCTAGCTTTCTCATCGTGGCTCCTGTTGCATGTTGTGTCGATACTGTCTGACTTGTAATGACTTCAGATGTTTTTTCTCCAGCTGTGCCGACATGAATAAGTGTTCTGGCATCAACCTCTCGCTCCCCCTTGGCCTGCGGCTTTGTTCTGGACATCAAAGGGAAAATCTTCCTTGCAGTAGAAGCCCAGTTCATGACACCAGAGTCTCGGCCTCTCTCAGATGAAGTCCCGTCACTGAGCGCTGTGACATGGAATTGCGGTGTGGGTGACATGTCCTACTGAAGTCACCTAGTGGTTCATGCTCCACTAGTAACCGGCCTCCGATCTTTAAATAAGCATGTTTGATGTTTACTGTAGTAGTGAGTACTAAATGTGAGTTCAGTAGTGAGTACTAAATGTGAGTTTAGTGGTGAGTACTAAATGTGAGTTTAGTAGTGAGTACTAAATGTGAGTTTAGTGGTGAGTACTAAATGTGAGTTTAGTGGTGAGTACTAAATGTGAGTTTAGTAGTGAGTACTAAATGTGAGTTTAGTGGTGAGTACTAAATGTGAGTTTAGTGGTGAGTACTAAATGTGAGTTTAGTAGTGAGTACTAAATGTGAGTTTAGTAGTGAGTACTAAATGTGAGTTTAGTAGTGAGTACTAAATGTGAGTTCAGTAGTGAGTACTAAATGTGAGTTTAGTGGTGAGTACTAAATGCGAGTTTGCAGGAATGTTTGTAAATGAATGATATTAATTCAGCAACTGAAGAATGTGGGTGGTGTGCGGGCTGTAAGGGAGCTGGGTGCCGTGAGTAAAGGAGACTGCAGCCAGGATTGCAGGAATGTTTCGTGTGGAGTACGATGGTATCCGGTGGGTTTCCCACGCTGCCTTTATTACACTCTTCTCTTGGCCTGACCAGATGAGCGACGCTGTCTCCTTCTTGTCACAAACAGATGTTGCACCTTGTCTATTAGTGGGTCTTTCAGGGTGATAGCACCGTTGATGTTTGTCCGTTGCAGGCGCTTGTGAACAGTTAGACCCCCTTGCCCGTCCCGTAGAAACCACGAGCAACAGGCACGGTTTCTTGGGGAATTAATGCGTGGGTTGCAAGAGCAACGTCTCAGAGTAAAAGGACATACCTTCAAAGGGGAGATGAGGAGGAATTTATTTAGCCAGAGGGTGGCAAATCTGTGGAATTTATTGCCACACGGGTGTGGAGGCCAAGACATTGGGTATTTTTAAGGGAAAGATTGATCGATTCTTTATTATGAAGTGTCAGAGGTTATGGGGAGAAGGCAGGAGAATTTGGTTGAGAGGGAGAGATAGATCAGTCATGATTGATTCTGACTAAAGATATCCCTCCTCATGTCCTTTTATTCTGAGGCTGCCCTCTGGTTCGAGACTCCCTCACTAGTGGAAGCAAGTACAGTTTACAGTTTGGTTTATTGTCGCGTGTACCGAGGTACAATGAAAAGCTTTGTTGCATTAAACATCCTTTCTACATCTCCAATCTGGGCCTTTCATTATCTGGTGGGCTTCACTGAGATCTGCCTTTATCCTTCTAGACTCTGGCCCCAATACCAACCAACGCCTGTGGAATGACCACAAGTCACCAGCTGCCAACTCTTTGCCTTCCGCCAGTCAGACAACCTTCTATCCATGCTAGAACCTTCCCTCTAACACTATGGGCTCCCATCTTGTTTGGCAGCCTCACGTGTGGCACGTTATCAAGGCCTTCTGAAAATCCAGCATCCACTCAGTCTGAAGAAGGGTCTCAACCCGAAATGCCACAATCCCTTCTCTCCAGAGATGCTGCCTGTCCCGCTGAGTTACTCCAGCATTTTGTGTCCATCTTCAGTTTAAACCAGCATCTGCCGTTCCTGCCCACACACACACACTGACTCTCCTTTGTCTCCTCTGCATGTTACCTCATCAACACAAACTCCCACAGGCTTGTCAGGCAAGATCTCCCCTTCATAAAACCATGCTGACTGAGAGCAGAAAGATACTGGTGTTTTGCAGTCTGGAGGTTTCTTTGCAGCAGAAGGAATTGGTGACAGGAGTTAAGTATCTGATCAATCCCAATGCAGTGAAACATATTCGGGTTATTTTTGACCCAATGGATCAAGTTTCAAAGTAGCGTGGGAAAGTGTAGAGAGAGGCTTGGGTGACAGCAGTTAATTTATTAATAATCTATATTAAGTCCACACATTCATCTATACATTTGTTGCAATCATTTTTGCATTTATTGATTGGATATTTGGAAACAAAATTGTTTGCTGAAGTCCCTCTGATGATCCATTCTCTCTGGGAGACCATGCATGCATTTCCAGCCTGGCATATCCTTGGCACTGCCAACATCTTCACCCTTCGTACTTTAGTACAATGCCCACCTAAACTCAAACCTATTATCTTCTATCTACTAGCTAATGTCTACCCTGGTCTATCTTTAATTGGACATTTACCTTGCACTAAACGTTATTCCCTTTATCCTGCGGACAGCTCGATTGTAATCATATATAGTCTTTCCACTGACTGGATAGCACGCATCAAAAGCTTTTCACTGTACCTCGGTACACGAGACAATAAACTGAACTAGGGGAGGTCTGCCTTGCGTTTTAAACCTTTTCTCAGGAGCTTGAAGCCGGTTGAAGGAATTAAACTGCTCTGCAGGATTACTGGGCACAGACTGAAAATTAAACCTTAAAGCTTGCGGTCTGGTGTGTTAAATCAGTCACCACCTGGACACACAGATCACTGCAGCCAGTTCAGCTTTTCTACCAAATGTCTGTATATCCTTCATGATAGTAACTCAATTATAAATGCAATCAGAGTGATTTGTCTATTTGTAAAAACAAGGAGCTCTGCCTCACCTGAAAGGACTGTCGGGGTCCCGATTCGTCCTCCCTCGACTCCATCCAGGAACCAAGACAGTTGCTTTCAGGTGAGGTAGAGGTTCACCTGCACCTCCTCCAACCTCATCTACTGTATCCGCTGTTCCAGGTGTGACTCTTGTACATCTGCGAGACCAAGCATAGGCTCGGCAATCATTTCGCTGAACACCTCCACTCAGTCTGCCTAAACGTACCTGATCTCCTGGTTGCTCAGCACTTCAACTCCCCCTCCCATTCCCAATCAGACCTTTTTTGCCCTGGGCCTCCTCCATTGTCAGAGTGAGGCCCAGGCCAAATTGGAGGAGCAGCACCTCATATTCGCCATGGGCAGTTAATGGGGTGGGGGGGGGGGAGAATTAAAGTGCTGCTCCACCACTTGGATGTGTCTCCAACCTGTAACTAGCGTTAGTAATGCAGTCGTTTCCGAAAGGATCCATTCTTTATTTTCCTGCAGTTTATTGAAATTAATTTTACGTCCCAGTATTCCATTCCCTGTTATCACTGTGTCTGGGAGTAATACCAGGATTTATTGTTGACCAATGTAACTGAGTCATTCATCCAGTGGTTTGTTTAACTTCTGTTTCAGCAAATGGCAAATATTTACAAGCTCTTCACATTTGACCAGAGTCCATATATTTTAGCTGTTTATCAAAATGAAACACTGCGCAGGTTTTGGGATGCTGTTGGAATTGAGATTATTATCCTTGTTTACACGTTATGAATGCTGGACTTGGCAATGCCTGGACAAATAATGACTGATCCATGTGTTAGTCATTAAGTTCGTTGCGGTTGCCAGGTATCAGGTGTGTAGAAGCAACTGCAGATGCTGGTTTACACTGAAGATAGACACAGATATGGGGATATTGGTGTGCTGCTGGACAAATGTCCGTGGGGAAGACCTGTCCCACGCTGCTGACATAGACTCAGTGTCAGGCCGCACGGAAACAGGCCCTTCAACCCATCTGACCCATGCCAAGTTGTATAATGGGGATAGTCCCACTTGCCTGTGTTTGGACTGCATCCTCCCAGCTTTCCGATCCACGGAATTGTGTAAATGCCTCTCAAACATCACCGTTGCATCCACCAATGTTGGCACGTACGCCATGACCAAACACTCCATCTTGCCCAGTTGGGTGACAGGACTTCAGGAGCTGAGCACAATCAGACGTAGGGGCTAGTTATCAGGGAATGGTCAGGGGGTAGATGGAGAGAGAGGGTGGGGGTGGCACTGCCCCAGCCAGCTGCTTCTTGTGGAGCAGAGACCTTTAGCCTGTGTGTGCCACTATGTGGTGACGTGTGATCAATACTCAGGATGATTGAAGAGCGGACCTGCACTTCCTCAAGCTCTTCATCACATCTTGTGCCAAGATTGGACCATTGCAGAATGACTGAAGGAAAATTTATAGCAACAGTCAACCTCTCAGTCATCCTTTGTTCTGAAGAAGGGTCTCGACCCGATACATCACCCATTCCTTCTCTCCAGAGATGCTGCCTGTCCCGCTGAGTTACTCCAGCATTTTTTGTCTGTCTTCGGTATAAACCAGCATCTGCAGTTCCTTCCTGCACATCCCTTTGTTGTTCATGTTAGAAACATAGAAAGTAGGTGCAGGAGTAGGCCATTTGGCCTTCGAGCCAGCACCACCATTCAATGTGATCATGACTGATCATCCAGAATCAGTACCCCGTTCCTGCCTTCTCCCCATATTCCTTGATTCCGTTAATCCCAAGAGCTAAATCGAACTCTCTCTTGAACACAGGGTGCTGAGAGGCCAGTGAGTGGGATGTTGGTCATCTTTAGTTAGTTTTAGTTTTGTTTAGAGATACAGGCCCGTCAGCCCACCGAGTCGTGCTGACCAGCAGTCATCCCATACACTAACACTATTCTACACACACACTTGGGACAATTACAATCTTTACCCAAAGATAATGAATCTACAAATCTGTACATCTGTGGAGTGTGAGAGGAAACCGGAGCACCCGGAGAAAACCCACGCGGTCACAGTATCTGTAGTCAGGATTGAACCGGGTCTCTGGCGCTGTGAGGCAGCAGCTCCACTCTGCGCCACTGTGCCGCTCATCTTTGCTTGTGGTTTTACAGATTTCATCCAATTCTCATCACTTTGACTTTCAAAACCAGTTCACAAAGCAGTCGTGTCTGGAAAACCAGCCATGCTACAGGGTAGAAAACCAGCCATTCGTTTACCCTAAAATAAATCTAGAAGTGAGGCTATTGTATCTTGGGGCCCAGACCTGCACGTCTTTGGGATGTGAGAGCAAACCGGAGCACCCAGAAGAACCCACCGTAGTCACATGGAGAACATGCAAACTCCACATAAACAGCACCCGTAGTGTGGGTTGCACCCGGGTCTCTGGGGCTGTGAGGCAACAGCTCTACCCGCTGCGCCACCGTGCCGCCCGGCTGAGAGTGCTGAATGAGACGAAATAGACTTGATTGGCCAAATGGCCTCCTTGCCTTCTGTGTCATTAAAAAACTATAATGTATTGTCAAATGAGTCAAGACCAGATGTGAACTGGTAATAGGGAGACAGGAAAAAGTTAAAGTATTTGTTTGAAAAGCAAATTAACCGTTGTTATGCTGGAGAATCTACAGGAGTTTAAACTTTCTAAATGAGCCAGACAAACCTTTGATATAAATGTTTGGGTTTATGAGATCTATGATGTGGCATCATCGGATTCCTGGTAAGAAAAACACCATTTACATATTTGTGTAATATTCAGAAGAAGGTGCTGTGCAGGAACTTGGCAAGGATTGTTTTGGCTTTAAAGCTGGCTCTGAGAAAATGCATCCACGACTAAATCATTTTAATGCATTCCTCACTTCAAAGCTACAGTAACTTAGATTTCTGAAAACGCACAAAAAAAGCATTGTGAGATTGATCTTTGATTTCAGTCTGCAGCTCCGCAGCAGTCTGGCAAAGTTGATTGGATCTGTCGTTTCTCTCTCACGTTTCGTGCAAGCAGAAATATTGTTTCAGAGTCGTGGAGGTTGCTGGAGGGCCAGAAAGATTTTTAAAAAATCATTTATGGAATAGCATCGTAAAAGGAGCTGCACGTCCTTGTGTTTCTCCGCTGCAATGGCAACTCTTTTTCAAACCATTAAATGGGCATTTCATTGTTTTACCGCTCAACCTGCCTTCCCAGCAAATGGCAGCCTCATTGTCAGCAATTAGTTGTGATACCTGTCCCATTGGTTTGTGCATTTGGGCTGAGACCACCGCCCTTTATATATATTACAGTTCCAACACCATCTTAGGACTCAATACCATCAGTATTTTTTTAACATGTATTTAAAATTGGGTATTTTTAAAGCGAAGATTGACAAATTCTTGATTAGTACGGGTGTCAGGTTATGGGGAGAAGGCAGGGTAATGGGGTTAGGAGGGAGAGATAGATCAGCCATGATTGAATGGCGGAGTAGACTTGATGGGCCGAATGGCCTAATTCTGCTATGATAACGTATAATGACGGACTCTAGCCTCTGGCCAAATGTTGCTGGCTAATTCATGTGTGTGAGCTTGCTCGGTGGTGAATCTAATGTCATTCTCTGCATGGACTATCCTAAAGTGGGCCCCAGTTGGGTTATTCGTGGCAGGGTCTGTATGTTTGTACGGCTCCTGTTTACACAAGTGCCCATTAATGCAGGGTTTGTTGGATCGATGGTTTGTGAGAAGGGTGACCAGTGGCACTGGCGAGTGCATTGAGAGCTCACGGGCAGAAGACTGGATTGGCAGCTGGAGGCATGTAGACATGTCCGAGTTTTGTTCTAGTTTCACGATTGGCCAGATGTTGTTGAATTGAAACATTTACATCCAGTGCTGCAGATGTTTCACAACCACAGCTGGTGAGAGATTCCCTGCCGTCACCACTGCAACATCGACAAACACTGACCATTGCCGCTTGAAACGCAGGCAGTTACTTAGAAATGTTTTTAATAGTTTTCCAATTGTTGACATTGATCAGTCGAGATATCGTTTCATTCTGTACCACTCTACCTGAGACACTAAAAACATGCACATGATCCAGTCTATAGGAAATAGCGCATAGAACATTACAGTACGGGAACAGGCCCTTCAGCCCGCTATCTCTGTACTATACCATAACCAACTCTTAACTCCTGCACATGATCCATATCCTGTTCTTCCATCTGATAAATATGTGCCTGTCTTATCACACACTGTGCATAGAATGATACAGTGTGGAAACAGGCCCTTTGGCCCAACGTGCCCACACCGGACAACATGTGTGTCCCAGCTACACTAGTCCCACCTGCCTGAGCTTGGTCCATAAGAAGCTGTTTCTGAACCTGGACGTTACAGTTTTCAGGCTCCTGTACCTTCTTCCAAAAGGCTGGAGTGAAATGAGTGCGTGGCCAGGGTGGTGTGGGTCTCTGATGATGCTGGCAGTGTCTCGTGTAGGTCCCTTCGATGGTGGGGAGGTGAGAAGCAGAGATGAATGCGGTGGAGGCTGGTCTCGTGAGGGTCTTTGCCAGTGTCTGAGTTCAGCAGTTATACCGCACGCAGTCAGTGTCTCGTGAAGGGCCTTGTTAATTATAGTTGTCAGATGCACTCGGTGAGGAGTGATGGATTTATTTTTGTTTGTGCTGAAGACAGAGTATTTAATTTTGTTTTGCTTCTAAATCTCCGTCCCTGCCGGCCTGCCACACCACACGCACAATGCTGCAGGGCGAGGCTCGCTTGGTCGGTCCTTTTGGTGGGTCAGTGTGAATGTAGTATGGTCTGGCATGTACTGTATGTACCGAGATACAGTGGAATTCACTTTAGGAAACAGTTCAGTACAAATATCACTACACATAAGCAGAAGACAGACACAAAAAGCTGGAGTAACTCAGCGGGACAGGCAGCATCTCTGGAGAGAATAGAATGGATTGAGTTTCGGGTTGAGTCTGAAGAAGGTTCTCGAGCTGTCCCACACATATACATGAGCACTTGTACGCATGGTAGAGAAGCATCTGGGATACAGTGCAAGTGTGGAGGTAGCAGTGTGGAAGGGCATTGGGTCACGGCAGGGAGCTTGCAGCTGTTGTACAGTCCCTATATCCAGCTGTGTCACTACATTCGCGCTGGTGTCAGAGCCTGTGGCTGTGACCAGGAGTAGATGCAGATGCTGCCGTTCATGTCTCAGTGCCAGATTCCTGGCTCCTGCATAAGCATCGTACATTCAGACAGGATCAGAATATATATGATCCCGCTGGATAATATTTCACACAAAAACCGACCACACACTTGTGCCTCCTCACATTATCGCGTCAGTCAGGAGCGCTGGCTATTTCCGAGACAGCGAAGTGCTTTGATGTCTGCTGTCTGGCTGTTTCAAGTCCACTGGTCTCTGCTGTGGCAGACTGCCAGATGGAGGCATGGTTGAATCTGGAACAGCTCTTTAATGGCCCAAGTAGTCACACTGGCTAGCACAGGGGAGCACCACAAAGACCATGCATTTAGTGTAGTTTAGAGATACAGCGCGGAAACAGGCCCTTCAGCCCACCGAGTCCACACCGACCAGCGATCCCCACACACTAACACTATCCTACACACACTAGGGACAATTAAAAAAAAACACATTTATACCGCCAATTAACCTATAAACCTGTACGTCTGGAGTGTGGGAGGAAAACGAAGATCCCGGAGAAAACCCACGCAGGTCACGGGGAGAAGGTACAAACTCTGTACAGGCAGCACCCGTAGTCAGGATCGAACCCGGGTCTCTGGCGCTGTGAGGCAGCAACTCTACCGCTGCGCCACTGTGCCATGACTTTCTTTACCGTTCTTAGCTCCATTTTGTCAGGAGTGAGATGTTCTGGGGATTAGTGTGCTAGCGTTTTACTGTCTCAACTTCAAACCAGTCACAAATATGATTTGTATTAAACAATAACCTTACAGCAGTGTGCATGCCTTAGCCGGCTCCAACATCTTAAATATAACAAGTCATTCTCTCCCCACTTCTTCAAATTAAGTTCAGGTTTAGGAATTTGAATTTGTTTCACTGTGTGTACGGAGTTTATACGTTCTCCCTGTGACTCTGGGTTTTCTCCGAGATCTTCGGTTTCCTCCCACATTCCAAGGATGTACAGGTTTGTAGATTAATTGTCTTGGTATCAATGTAAATTGTAACATTGTCCCTAGTGCGTGTAGGGTAGTGTTAATGTGCAGGGATCGCTGGTCGGTGCGGACTGGGTGGGCCGAAGGGCCTGTTTCTGCGCTGTATCTCCAAACTAAACTAAAAAAAGAGAGATAAATGCTGCGGAATGTTTTGAAAGTTGCTCTCCCCCAGCGCCTTGTCTCCAGACCCACATACAACTAACTCCACCGTGAACACCATGCCAGTCAACGCTGGACTGTAAAATCCAGAGAGGATTCTTTGCTTTTTGAAACTGGGGCAGTGGTAGATTGAAGCAAGAATATTATTGCAGGATCATTTCCATCCTGCAATGTTATTTTAAATGTAACAGTAGAATAGGCTGGCTTTCATCATTATCATTTGCCAGTGACATTCGAAGTCATCGTATTTTGAAATTCTATTATCAGTTATACTGGGAGAAACATGAGTGGGCCACTTCCGTAAATCAAACAATCATTCTTGCTCCGCTCATCGTAAGTTGAAATCTAAATTACTGGTTGCCTGCAGTTCCTCAGCCGAGGCAGAGTCCTTGATGTAATGGTTTCCTTTCCATAACATGACCAGATAGTGAGATAAATTGGAAGTGGTACATGGAGTGCCACATAACTCTGAACGGCAGAATAACATCCAGCCATTTCCTGGAAGTTTTTTAATATAGTAACTATTTAGAAACTTCCTGTTGTTTAACTGTTTGTCAAGGTCGAAGATGCCAAACTGGCCATCCTTTACATAGATGGACGCACACAAAATACTCGGCCTATCGGGGAACCTCCTTGCTCGAGGTCAACTGTTGTTGCCTCAATTTGGTTCCTTGTCTCTCCTCTCCTCTCCCCTCCCCTCCCCTCCCCTCTCCGCCCCTCCCCTCCCTTCCCCTCCCTTCCCCTCCCCTCCTCTCCCCTCCCCTCCCCTCCCCTCCTCTCCTCCCCTCTCCTACCCTCCCCTCGTGAGTGGTTCCCTCTTGCTTAAGATGGAATAATCCATGATATGCACGTGGAATGAATTTTAAATGTCCCACATCAGGCCAAGCCTGGATGTTATCCAGACCCGACGTAGACCAGTTACAACATCATAGTTTGTGATGTGAATTGTATAAAATGGTGAACTCGTCAAAACAAAACGGTCCTTACCATTATGATGGGCAGCTGCCACAGACGGCTGTGGAGGACAAGTCAGTGGATATATTTAAGGCAGAGATAGATGGATTCTTGATCAGTACGAGTGCCAGGGGTTATGGGGAGAAGGCAGGAGAATGGGGTTAGGAGGGAGAGATAGATCAGCCATGATTGAATGGCGGAGTAGACTTGCTGGGCCGAATGGCCTAATTCTGCTCCTATCACTTGCGACCTTATGAATTAGTGATGGTTGATTGAGCGAGGGAGGTCCCTGATGAGCTGTTGCACAAGTTGTACAGAGGATGGACCATCGTGCTTCAATGAAGCTCTGTCATTAGCTGTGACACCAAGAACAGACACATCAGTCACTTGGTTAGCGAGTGCTCTTTGTTACCATATTTAGCTAATATTACCTTATTCTTCCATTAATCCACGTAGTTAAGGAAGGGAACAATAATAAGCAAAGGATAAAAATAGGTTCAATATGCCGACAAGGATCTGCTTTCAGCTCCTGGCATTTAGAAAGTTGTGCCAAATTCCAGTGTTACTCCTGATGCTGCAGCACAGGCTTGTTATGCCAACTGCTCTACTCATGGTAGGAATTTAGACTTGGTCAAGTTCCAGTTATTATTCTTTCATCAAGGTCATTCCTCATGGAATATTTTCCTCTGACCGTGCTCTCTGGAGGCTGTGACTTTCACTGCCAGTCATAGAGCGGGTCTGTGCGGGAGAGACACATTGCTCTAGACATTGAGTTTTGTCGTTATACCACCCAGAGGCAGCACGGTGGTGCAGCGGGTAGAGCTGCTGCCTCACAGCGCCAGAGACCCGGGTTCGATCCTGACTACGGGCGCTGTCTGTACAGAGTTTTACGTTCTCCCCGTGACCTGCGTGGGTTTTCTCCGGGTGCTCCGGTTTCCTCCCACACTCCAAAGACGTGCAGTTTTCAGGTTAATTGGCTTGGAATGAATGTAAATTGTCCCTAGTGGGTGTAGGATGGTGTTAGTGTGCGGGGATCGCTGGTCGGTGCAGACTCGGTGGGCCGAAGGGCCAGTTTCCGTGCTGTATCTCTAAACTAAACTAAACTAATAAGATAGTCCTGATACAATTGGGAGGAGTCTCCTGGCCAGTACGTTTTAGCTGTGACTTGACTGGCAACACAATTGTTACTTCAGTCACTGTGGGGTCAAGACTCCTGAGCTAATAACCATCTCATACTGAAGGAGCATTGTGTTGATCAGATGAAATATTAGACCCAAGTCCTGACCCATCTCCATGTTCCCTGGCAGTATGTTGAGGTAGGCAACGCCAGCAACGCCTGGAGTTCAGGCAAGTAGTAATTGTGTCATCGATATCACTGAAGGAGACAGGCGGGTGCAATGTAAATCTCCGTGTACGAGTTGGCCATTGTACCTCCACATTACAACGGTGATCACTGAACAAAACTCTTCATTCACTCCAGAGCGCTTGGGAATGTCCGCCATGTGGAAGATGCTTTTTAAATTTCAGACATTTTCACTTTGTGAGCCGAGAGTTGTTTGTCAGAGTGTTTGTGCAACTGTGCGGTGAACAGTTGGTCTTCAGTGGGTATTCAGGCAACACATCATAGCAGCTTGTTGGCAGCAGAATTATTTTGAATGCCTTGACGTCGGGTGGCTATTCTTGCCCACAGCCATGGTGCCTCTCTGATTCCTAGCCACAGGGGAGCTTTGTCATCAATGCCCTTTGGTAATGACTGTCCTTGGCTTGTGTTACACCAGACACAGGCAGAGGTGAAAGCTCTGCAAACTCCATCTTGTTTTGTACAGTGGATAGGAGATCAAACAATGGCAACTCTCCCATCGCCAGGCCCAGAACAATATACCTAGACTTCCTTCCCAAACACCCAACACACTCCAAATGCTGCAGATCAGCAACAAAAGCATAAAGTGTTGGAAACACTCAGGAGGTGAAGCAGGAACAAGAAATACAATGAATGTTGCAAGATGGAGAGTAGTCCAACTTGTACCTGGTTGTGTAGGAAGGAAGTTACACTGAAGATAGACACTGGGGAAGGGAGCAGACGTGTGGTCAGAGAAAGCTGGAAAGCATCTCACCCAGGGCCATGCCCGGGTCTGAAGAAAGGTCTCGATCCAAAACGTCACCCATTCCTTCTCTCTGCATGTACTGCCTGTTCCACTGAGTTACTCCAGCTTTTTAGATTAGAATAGTGCAGGTGTCAGGGGTTACGGGGAGAAGGCAGGAGAATGGGATTGAGAGGGAGAGATAGATCAGCCATGATTGAATGGCGTCGTAGACTTTACGGGCTGAATGGCCTAATTCTGCTCCTATCACTTATGAACTTATTTTGTGTCTATCTTTGGTGTAAACCAGCATCTGCAGTTCCTTCCTACACAGCTGGGTACATTGGACTACTCCCCATCTTGCAACATTCATTGTATTTCTCTTCACTAACAGACTTAACCAGTCTGAAGAAGGGTCTCGACCCGAAACGTCACCCATTCCTTCTCTCCAGAGATGCTGCCTGTCTCGCTGAGTTACTCCAGCTTTTTGTGTCTATCTTCCTTCAACTGTAACCCAGTCTCTTCACCATATTACATCCGGTCTATACTAATAAAAAGGGATGGGCTCCATTTGCTAGTGGGCTGTCTGGCACCAAAGCCACACTGGACACACCCGGACAATCAGGACCGCTGTGAAAAGTGCTCGTTTATTTTGCTGATGCAGCTGTAACATCGCATAATTTTATTTGTCCCAGAGAAAAATTGACACTTAGATTTTTTTTAAATCATTTCACCACAGGCAGCTGCTCCAGAGACTTTAACCAACGCACGTCTGGCGTCCACACACAGATCTGGGTTTTAAATTTAATAAGAGTCTTGTAGCCCAGTGTGAGGGTTTTTTCAGTCATTCACCGCTCATAATGGGTGCCCTGAGAATATCTGCCCTTCTTTTCCAAAGCCTCGCTTCTAAGGTTTCCTCGTATTTGAGGAATTTTAAACTTTTGTGTAACTGCAGCTGCCGAGTCTAGATGTTAGACTGCAGCTACTAAACCATGGCACCATCTCTGTAGTTCTATACCAACCCATGCATCTACTGTAGGAGTGGAGTCAGAAGATTGGAAACATTACACATGTAATCCCAAGAGGAGCCAACCACTGCCCTGTTAGTCACGGTGAAGCTACAAGAGGTAATTGTCCAGGGCAAGGTTGTCCTCATTTAGAGATACAGCATGTATTTGTCAGATGATAATATTAATAACGTAATTATATCAGATCGACCCCAGAGTGGACTTCATGAAGTAACAACAGATTGATTCAGTAGCTGTTATAATGAGCCTGAAAATGCATTTGTTCCAAGAGGAGACCTGTCATAGAATGGAAGCATGTCGTTTAAAGGCTGAATGATAACTTGGGCATGTGCTGGCTCACACGTGTGCATCCATTGCATGAGTAGATCTTTGTTGTTCAGCGAGGGAGAAGATTGGTCTATAGACCATCGAATATCTCATCACCACAACTGGTCTAAATGGATATTAGTCACAGAGTGATACAGTGTGGAAACAGGCCCTTCGGCCCATCGAGTCCCTGCTAACCAGCGATCATAGAGTCACAGAGTGATACAGTGTGGAAACAGGCCCTTCGGCCCATCGAGTCCCTGCTAACCAGCGATCATAGAGTCACAGAGTGATACAGTGTGGAAGCAGGCCCTTCGACCCAACGAGTCCCTGCTAACCAGCGATCATAGAGTCACAGAGTGATACAGTGTGGAAATAGGCCTTTCGGCCCAACTTGCCCACACCGGCCAATATGCCCAATCTACACTAGTCCCGCCTGCCTGCGCTTGGTCCATATCCCTCCAAACCTGTCCTATCCATGTACCTGTCAACATGACCTCCCAACTTCTATACTTCTGAAGTTTGCAGACAGTTCAAAACTGGAAGCAAATAATGAGGTGGTTGGCAGCCCTGTGATGTCACTACTTCACTCAGAGGGTGGTGGGTTTATGGAATGAGTTGCCAGAGGAGGAAGTTGAGGCAAGTACACTAACAACATTTAAAAGACACTGAACAGCAACATGGATAGGGAAAGTTTATTGGGATATGGGCTGGATATGGACATATTGGACATGCTTGGATAGGGCATCTTGGTTGGCCTGGGTGAATTGGCCGGACAACCTGTCTAAACCTTGCCTATCCATGTACTTGTCCAATTGTCTTTCGAATGTTGTTAGTACACCTGCCTCAACTACCTCCTCTGGCAAATCATTCCACACATACACCTCCCTCTGTGACTATGACCTGGGTGGCTGTGAGATTGGCAGTTCAGTGTAAGCTGTAGTGTAAAGGGATCAACATGGCTGATGGACAGCGTGAAGCAACAATATAATGTCCACGTGTTGGAGTGGTGGAACTAGGAGTGAGCATACACCAACCTATTATTAACGGCACGTTAACGAAACGTTCAGCTTTGGTAACACTGAATTAAAATAAAGATCCTAAAAGTTTATAATTCTGGATTGTAACTTTTTATCCTCGTTCCCTCAGATGACAATAGACAATAGGTGCAGGAGGAGGCCATTCGGCCCTTCGAGCCAGCACCGCCATTCAATGTGATCATGGCTGATCATCCACAATCAGTACCCCATTCCTGCCTTCTCCCCATATCCCCTGACTCCGCCATCTTTAAGACCTGGAATTTCTGCAAATTGAATTTTATTTTTCTCCATCATCTAATTTGGATCTGCACTGTTTTTCTTTATTTCCCCTTGGTTTGGGTTTGGGTGTGGGATGTGGGATGTGGGATGTGGGATGTGGGATGTGGGATGTGGGATGTGTCGGTGAATGGGAGTTGATGTTTAAAGGCAGCTTCCCTTTCTGGTCAGTATCATGGCAGTGTGATTATCTCTGATTATCCCCCTGTACCTGAGAGCCACTGGCTTCCTCCATGGGACCACCCTTGCAACCCTCTCCTTTGTGTAGACCACGGCACAGGCAGTGACTGGTGCAGTTTGCCCGTCTCACTCCGCACATACCAGATACAAAGGATTAGATGGGGGACAACGGATCTGCAAGTTCAACGAAATTGGAATGTTAGCAGTCTACAGAAAAATCTCTTTCTGTTCTGACTGGGTGTGGTGTGGTGTGGTGTGGTGTGGTGTGGTGTGGTGTGGTGTGGTGTGGTGTGGAGTGGTGTGGAGTGGTGTGGTGTGGTGTGGTGTGGTGTGGTGTGGTGTGGTGTGGTGTGGTGTGGTGTGGTGTGGTGTGGTGTGGTGTGGCCAGGACTGAGACACCACTTCTGTCTGATGTGTAACGTGTAAGAATATCATCATAAATCCCAGATTCTATGTTCTAACGTTGCCGTCTGTAATACTGGATGGCCAGTTTTTCCCACCTGCAGTTCCCTTTGATTGAGCATGTTTTTATCTTTTTGAAGCAAAGCTTGGTTCACATCACCATGGGCAGTGGGTACATCAGTCCGCAGAATCGGCCGGTGACTATAACGGCCTGCTTGATGTTGTGCCTTCCTTCCTTATCCCAAGATGGGGCACGGCGCTGTCTCAAAGCAAACCAGCCCAACTGAGAAAGGATTAAACTCCTTCCTGCTGAGGCAGAAAGATTTGTATGGTAAAAGGAAGAAGTTGTAATTGTATAGCACCTTTTACATCTAAAGGACATCCCACAGTGCTGTGCAATAGTGAAAAGTAGCAGCTGATTCACACACGCCAGGGTTCCACACCAACAATGGAATAGTGTGCGTGTGCATGTGTGCTCGTGCGTGTGTGTATGTGCGTGTATGTGTGTGCGTTTGTGTGCGTGTATGTGTGTGCGTATGTGTACGTGCGTGTGTGCGTGCGTATGTGTATGTGTGTGCATGTACGTGCGTGTGTGATGTTATCTGAGGGACTGAGGACCGTTCTGTGTCTGCAGGAGGTGCAGTGAGATATTCCGTTTCCACGTGGGGGGGGGGGCAGATACGACGGGTTCAGCATTTGTGAGATGTCATCCTCCCTCACAAATTAGACGGGGGGCAAATCCAGCTCGTGACCACACATTTACTTCAAGTTACCCCTGCATCCCCTCTCTCTCCCTCCCTCCCTTCCCCCCCACCATAGTCAATGTTACTTGTTTCACTGTTGTCCTGTTGAGTTTCACTGTCTGCATAACTCATTATCACCTACCCCACAGCCAACAATGGACTATTGTGGGCTCCACTGTTCCTTGATCATCATTGCTTTTTGCATCTCTTTCATTCATTTGTTATATGTACCATCTCTTGTTTCCCTTTCCCCTGACTCTCCGTCTGAGGAAGAGTCTCGACCCGAAACGTCACCCATTCCTTTTCTCCAGAGATGCTGCCTGACCCGCTGAGTTACTCCGGCACTCTGTGTCTATCCTTCACGAACACAAATGTGGTCCAGGTCTTAATCCCACTCACCTCACCAATGCATTAAAGAGTTTCAATACCAGCATGAAGAACTGGTCCTGGCCACACACTCATCTCTCCGTTACCACCAGGTAGAAGGTACAGGAGCCTGAAATCTACAACATCCAGGTTCAGGGACAGCATCTTCCCCACAGTCATCAGACTATTAAACACAACTTCAAACAAACTCTGAACTATAACAGCCTATTGCACTTTATCTATTTATTTATTTATGTGTGTATATATATATATATTCTATGGTATATAGACACACTGATCTGATCTGTATTTATGACTACAATACTCTGTTGTGCTGCAGGAAGCAAGAATGTCATTGTCCTATCTGCGACACATGACAATAAACGCTCTTGACTTGACGACTAGAAGCTGATTATTATCACAAATGTTTCTGACAATCTGCTTCAAGTCTCTCAAAATTATTGAAGGAAATGTACCAGAAATCTTGCTTTATTTAGATACGTGACTGGATTTGCTTCATAATATTGAACAATTAAGAAATATTTGGTTATTAATCTAGCGACTTTAGTCATAGTGTGGAAACAGGTCCTTCGGCCCAACTTTCCCACAATGGCCAACAATGTCCCAGGTACACTGGTCCCACCTGCCCGCGTTTAGTCCATATCCCCTAAACCTGGCATATCCATGTACCTGCCTAACTGCTTTTTAAACGTTGGGATAGTCCCAGCCTCAACGACCTCCTCTGGCAGCTCGTTCCATACACACACACACACACCACACAATACATGGTTTTCGCTGTACCTTGGTACACGTGACAATAAACTAAACTGAAACTTTGCCTGAAGCTTTGAAACAGGAGAATGTAGCCAGTGCTGGTGTTTATCTTCAGCGATGGTGGGTGAACTAAAGGGATAACCGAGCCCTCATCTACCACATTGGTGTGGGGGATGGATGCGTAGATGGGCATCTTGGTTGGCATGGACGCGTTGGGCCGAAGGGCCTGTTTCCGTGCTATATCACACTGATTTGGGTCATTGACCTGTTACTGAAAGCCCAGTTGACGAGCCTTAAAACACAAGTTTATTTTATTTTAGAGATTCGAGATACGACGCGGAAACGGGCCCTTCCGCGCCGACCAGCGATCCCCGAACACTTACACTATCGTACACACACACTAGGAACTATTTACAATTTTACCAAAGGCAATTAACCTACAAACCTGCACGTCTTTGGAGCGTGGGAGGAAACCGAAGAGCTCGGAGTAAACCCACGCAGTCACGGGGAGAGCGTGCAAACTCCGTACAGACAGCACCCGTGGTCAGGATCGAACCCGGGTCTCGGACGCTGCGAGGCAGCAACTCTACCACTGTGCCACCGTGCCATCCCATTGTGAAGGAAGCACAGCGCATAAGCAGTTAAACCAAACTGCCTCTTGCCTTTGCCATGGAGGGAAAACATTTCACTCCTTTTTTGTGCGAATGTTAAAAACGCAAAATAAAGGGGATTTTTCTCCCAAGTTTGAGGCTTTTGTTTGTCCCTCTCCCCTGGAGGGGGGCATTGTGGGAGAATCTTTGCTGTTGTGGGATTGTGGGAATGTGTGGAGAACACACTTCATTACTGACGCAACAATGGCCCTTCAGAAAGGCAGCCCCAGGCTGCTGGCTGGAGCACAGGCAAAACACTGGCGATATTTGCAACAGATAATGGATGGCCCAGGCCTGGGAGTGTGAGGCTGAGAGCGCAGATTTTCTTTACAGGCAGGAAAGCTTTGGCGATCTTTGATTTACTTTCAGTCGATGGAAATGAAGGGGCTGCTGTGTGCAGTGGTGAACAAAGCAGCACTTTTCACCAAACCGCTCCCTGCGGTTAGTTAATGGTTGTTTGTGATCCTGAGGCAGAGATTTGTACAAGCAAGGTTTGCTTGGAAATGGCAGTCAAAGACGGAGTATTTAAAGCATTGAAAGACAATTAAAAATGTAGAATCGCACATTGTCTCCAGGGAGAAGTTGCTGGGTTGTTTTTGCTGGTCTATTCACGGAGAACACTGAATCGGCTGGTGTTTTGCCTACATTTCTGATCTCTAGGCCTTGTGTGGAATATTGAGGTGTTGGAAATATAGTCATACAGCAGAGAGACAGGCCATTCGGCCCAACTTATCAATGCCAGCCCTGAAGCCCCATCTAAGCTGGTCCATATTTGGCCCATATCCCTCTACCTTTCCTGCCTGCGTACCTGTCCAAATGTCTTTTAAATGTTCATAAGTTCATAGGTTGTGAGAGCAGAATTAGGCCATTCGGCCCATCAAGTCTACTCCGCCATTAAATCAGGGCTGATCTATCTTTCATTCTCCTGCCTTCTCCCCATAACCCCGTGACTCCCCTACTCTGGGCAAGTGACTATGTGCTTTCACTGTTGCATGTCCTCATAAACCCCAGTGAAATGGGACTATCTAAGTTTAGACTTACAAAGCTAGGTCTTCCTGAGGCCACGTTCACTGTTCAGAAGTCTGATCAGAGGTCACAGTTTAAGAATAAGGGGTCGGCCATTTAGGACTGAGATGAGGAAACATTTTCTCACCCAGAGAGTTGTGAATCTGTGGAATTCTCTGCCTCAGAAGGCAGTGGAGGCCAATTCACTGGATGTTTTCAATAGAGAGTTAGATTTAGCTCTTCGGGCTAATGGAATCAAGGGATATGGGTAGAAAGCAGGAACGGGGTACTGATTTTAGATGATCAGCCATGATCATATTGAATGGTGGTGCTGGCTCGAAGGGCCGAATGGCCTTCATGTTTCTATGTTTCTATCATTGAGCAGTGAGAGTTGTGTGAAAAGTGCAATGATCAGTCGTGCTGCTCACGTGGTTGTGGCTTCCATTATCAGCGTTATGTCCGGTTATTATTTGGGTACTTGGATGAGAAGTATGAACAAGGACATTTCTTGTCGATGTATTGGTATTTGGATGCTTGGTATTTGGAGGGAGCGGTAGAAAACAGCTCCAGACACTGGTGCGGCACGGTGGCGCAGCGGGTAGAGCTGCTGCCTCACAGCGCCAGAGACTCTGGTTTGATCCTGACCTCGGGTGCTGCCTGTGTGGAGTTTGCAAGTCCACCCTGTTACCACATGAATTCCTCCGGGTGCTCCGGTTTCCTCCCAATAATATCTCATTTGTCATTGCTTTTGGATTATGGCGGATTGAACGAATCCTGCGTCAATATTAGTTATTTTCAACATAGCATTTTCTTTATGATTTCTTTTAAAATAATGAGTTCACTGCCTTTCCAAGTGAACAACATATCACGAAAATATTATTTTTTAGCAGGAGGCTCATTATTTAGGAAGGGATTAAGTTTGATCAACCACAGCTGGCCGGCACAGTGGTGCAGCGGTAGAGTTGCTGCCTCACAGCGCCAGAGACCCGGGTTCGATCCTGACTACGGGTGCTGTCTGTACGGAGTTTGTACGTTCTCCCCGTGACCTGCGTGGGTTTCCTCCCACACTCCACAGACGTGCTGGTTTGTAGGTTAATTGGCATTGGTATAATTGTAAATTGTCCCTAGTGTGTGTAGGATAGTGTCGGTGTGCGGGATCACTGGTTGGCACAGACTCGGTGGGCCGAAGGGCCTGTTTCCACGCTGTATCTCTAAACTAAACTAAACTACAGCTGCTGGTGCGTTTGCGGAATGTGTTTTAACCATTCACAGGGTTTTGATGTTGACATTTCTATGTGAATGATGAAGGGACACTAATCTTTCAGATAATCCCAGGTACTTGATAACAACCATGTTCACTCCACTTAAACTGTACAAGCAAGGGATTCAGTAACTTGTAACATTCCTGAAAGGAGAGAAATATCGTATTGGAATCCCGTGGGAAATGTAGACTGATGTAAAGAGTGGATTAGTGAGAGCATGGTCTCCCTGTACAAGGCGAGCAGCAATGGGTAGCAGCTGGACTCATTACCTGTCTCCTATCTCTGATCTCAGCCATTGGAGCAGATTGGAAATACATTCCTTCAAAGGTTAAACAGGGAACGTGAAACAAACGTGGAAAATGTTGTGGCAATCTGATACCAACTAGAATTAAGTAACTTCCTAGCTCTGGGCGTCTTTCAAAATGTCACAGCAAAATCATTATTTCATTGAACAAAGTAATATTACTTGTCAGGACTGAAAGAGCTGTGGGTATCTTCCATTAAAATACAAGTAGGTCATAGTCATAGAGTGATACAGCGTGGAAACAGGCCCTTCAGTCCAACTTGCCCACACCAGCCAACATGTCCCAGCTACACTAGTCCCACCTGCCTGCGTTTGGTCCATTTCCCTCCAAACCTGTCCTTTCCATGTACCTGTCTAACTGTTTCTTAAACATTGGGATAGTCCCACCCTCAACTACCTCCTCTGGCAGCTTGTTCCATACACCCACCACACTCTGTGTATGGAAGGGGAAGAGATTCCTATTAAATCTCTTCCCCTTCACCTTAAACTTGTCCTCTGGTCCTCGATTCACCTACTCTGTGCATTTACCCGATCTATTCCTCTCATGATTTTATGATATTCGTTCCAGAGAATTTTCCACGAATGACATTTGTTTATGATAGTAAGGAATAGGAAAAACCCCGTGGAAAAATAGGTGTAGGAGTAGGCCATTCGGCCCTTCATGCCAGCACCATTCAATATGATCATGGCTGATCATCTAAAATCAGTACCCGTTCCTGCTTTCTCCCCATATCCCTTGATTCATTTAGCCCTAAGAACTAAATCTAACTCTCTCTTGAAAACATCCAGTGAATTGGCCTCCAGTGCCTTCTGTGGCAGAGAATTCCACAGATTCACAATGATTTCAATATCTAGTCTCCAGGAAGAAAAGGCAAGTGAGAAGCTGTTAAAGAAGGAACTGCAGATGCTGGAAAATCGAAGGTACACAAAAATGCTCAGCGGGTGCAGCAGCATCTATGGAGCGAAGGAAATAGGCAACGTTTCGGGCCGAACCCCTTCTTCAGATGAGAAGCTGTTGTGTTTATGTGACGTACAGATAATAAACATTGCCCCTGTGAACAAATCCTGTTCCATTTCAGAAATGGGTTGGGCTTTGCATTGGGTGCAGGATTTTGAGATGAATGAAATTCAACTGCATAGTTTATTTGAGAGACTTTGAACTAATCAAATCCCAGATCCCACTACATGGTTAATTGCCCATATCTCTATAATTACATCCTGTTTTGACTTTGCCAGTCCCACAGTGAATCTCTCATTAGTAAATGTGCAATCTATGCTTCACTTCAGGCTGCTGGTTTTGGAAAAGTAAAACCAGGTCAGTGACTTGTGGCATTTAAGTCTGAAGAAGGGTCTCGACCCGAAACGTCACTTATTCCTTCTCTCCAGAGATGCTGCCTGTCCCACTGAGTTACTCCAGCATTTTGTGTCTATCTTTGATTTAAACCAGCATCTGCAGTTCCTTCCTACACTAGTGGCATTTACCTCCCACCGACCCTCCATCACATATTGAGATGATAATGTACCACACACCCACATTCACATGAAGGGACATCAAGGTGATTGGATGAATATCATCTCTGAAAGCATTAGAGGAGTTGTTGCCATATTCAGCAGGGGGCAATTAAACTCCTTGTTCACAGAGTTAACTGTAACCCCCGCTTTCCCACTCTACACACATGCTGCCACTGTCAGGGAGTTATGGACTTGGACCAAGAATCCCATTCTACATCAAAGCTGTGAAGACTTCCCCCTTCATTGTACAATTTCCCCTCGCATCTCATCTGTCAAAGTGTAACATCTCACACTTGCTTGGATAAAACCCATCTGCCATTTAGAGTCATAGAGTGATACAGTGTGGAAACAGGCCCTTCGGCCCATCTCACCAACACCGGCCAACAATGTCCCAGCTACACTAGTCCCACCTGCATGCGTTTGGTCCATATTTCTCCAAACATGTCCTATCCATGTACCTGTCTAACTGTTTCTTAAATGTTGGGATAGTCAATGCCTTAACTACTTCAACTGGCAGCTTGTTCCATACACCCACCACCCTCTGAGTGAAAAAGTTACCTCTCGGATTCCTATTAAATCTTTTCCCCTTCACCTTGAACCTATGTTCTCTGATCCTTGATTCCCCTACTCTGGGCAAGAGACTCTGTGCATCTACCCGATCTATTCTTCTCATGATTTTGTACACCTCTATAAGATCTCCCCTCATCCTCCTGCGCTCATTGGAATAGAGACTCAGCCTACTCAATCTCTACAAATAGCTCACACCCTCTAGTCCTGGCAACATCCTCGTAAATCTTTTCTGAACCCTTTCAAGCTTGATAATATCTTTCCAATAACATGGTGCCCTGAATATTCACAATATTCTAAATGCGGTCCCACCAACGTCTTATACAACTGCAACATGACCTCCCAACTTCTATACTCAATACTTTGACTGATGAAGGCCAATGTGCCAAAAGCCTTTTTGACCACCTTATCCACCTGCGACTCAACCTTCAAGGAACCATGCACCTGTACTCCTAGATCCCTCTGTTCTACAACACTACCCAGTGGCCGACCATTCACTGTGTAGGTCCTGCCCTTGTTCGACATCCCAAAATGCAACACCTCACATTTTCTGTATTAAATTCCATCAACCATTCCTCCGCCCACCTGGCCAATCGATCCAGATCCTGCTGCAATCTTTCACAACCATCTTCACTATCTGCAAAACCACTCACTTTTGTATCATCAGCAAACTTGCTAATTTTACCCTGTATGTTCTCATCCAAATCATTGATGTAGATGACAAACAGTAACGGGCCCAGCACTGAACCCTGAGGCACACCACTAGTCACTGGCCTCCAGTCCGAGAAGCAACCTTCCACCATCACCCTCTGCTTCCTTCCATGGAGCCAATTTTCTATCCATTCAGCTAAGTCTCCTTGAATCCCATGCGATCTAACCTTCCAGAGCAGCCTACCATTTATCTGCCAGTTTAGTTTAGAGATACAGTGAGGAAACAGGACCTTTGATCCACCGAGTCCGCACCAACCAGCGATCCCCACACATTAACACAATCCTGCACTAGGAACAATTTTTACATTTATACCCAGCCAATTAACCTACAAACCTGTACGTCTTTGGTGTATATGAAGAAGGGTCCTGATCCAAAACGTCACCTATCCATGTTCTCCAGAGATGCTGCCTGACGCGCTGAGTTACTCCAGCTTTGTGTGTCTATCTTCGGTTTAAACCAGCATCTGCAGTTCCTTCCTACACAGCCCATGACTTACGCTGGCCAGGCAAGGCTGGGACTAATGGGATGTCGTGAGTTAGGGTGAACACACAAGCTTCCCACATCTCAGCTCAGTATGAACGGCCCTGGGACAAACTGTGTGGTGATAAGGGGGCGAGCTGCAGTGTGTGGAGAATGTTTCTGTGCCCGAGATACTACTGCTTGGTCGATGTAAACAGCATCCGATCTACAGGGCACTGTATGGATGAGAATGTCATCAGCAGTACAACCTACTTGCCCACTCTTTAGTTTAATTTAGTTAAGAGATACAGCGCGGAAACAGGCCCTTCAGCCCACCGAGTCCGCACCGACCAGCGATCCCCGCACACTAACCCTATCTTACACAGTCTGAAGAAGGGTTTCGGCCCGAAACGTTGCCTATTTCCTTTGCTCCATAGATGCTGCTGCACCCGCTGAGTTTCTCCAGCACTTTTGTCTACCTATCCTACACACACTAGGGACAATTTACAATTATACCAAGCCCATTAACCTACAAACCTGTACGTCTTTGGAGTGTGGGAGGAAATTGAAGATCTCAGAGAAAACCCACGCAGGTCACGGGGAGAAGGTACAAACTCTGTACAGACAGCACCCGTAGCTGGGATCGAACCCGGGCCTCCAGCGCTGTGAGGCATCAACTCTACCGCTGCACCACCATGCTGAAACATTACTTTATTAACCTAAGGCTGGAAGTGACTGTGAATGATGTGACTGTACAAGTGCGACGGTGAAATCTTATTCCCAGAATTTAATCCATTGACAATAAACGGATTAAATGGAAGAGGACACACACTAATTCTGTATCTTAGCAACGGGAGTTTAAAAAAAAAGTCACCTGCAATCAAATCAAGGAACATTAGATAAAAATCGTGTCTTTACCAGAAACATGGGGTCATTTTATTCAGAGTTGTGATTTTTTTCCATTAAAACTGCTTTGATCAGGTATCTTGTGTATGAAATCATGAGGGGACTGGATGGTGTAAATGCACAGTCTTATTTAGTTTAGCTTATTTAGCTGTATCTCTAATCTAAATTTAGATACAGCGCAGAAACAGGTCCTTCGGCCCACCGAGTCCACACCGACCAGCGATCCCTGCACGCTAACACTATCCTACACACACTAGGGACAATTTTTACATTTACCAAGCCAATTAACCTACAAACCCGTACATCTTTGGAGTGTGGGAGGAAACCGGAGCACCGGGAGAAAACCCACGCAGGTCACGGGGAGAAGGTACAAACTCCGTACAGACAGCGCCCATAGTCAGGATCGAACCCGGGTCTCTGGCGCTGTGAGGCAGCAACTCTACCGCTGCGCCACCGTGCCAACCGCCTCAAATTTTAGACCACAATATTTAGGGCGGTCACGGTGGGGCAGCGGTAGAGTTGCTGCCTTACAGCTCTTGTAGCGCTGGAGACCCGGGTTCCATCCTGACTACGGGTGCTGTCTGTACGGAGTTTGTACGTTCTCCCCGTGACCTGCGTGGGTTTTCTCCGAGATCTTCGGTTTTCTCCCACACTCCAAAGACGTACAGGTTTTGTAGGTTAATTGGCTTGGTACATGTAAAAATTGTCCCTAGTGTGTGTAGGATAGTGTTAATGTGCGGGGATCGGTGGTCAGTGCAGACTCGGTGGGCCGAAGGGCCTGTTTCCGTGCTGTTTCTCTAAACTAAACTAAACTAAACTGAGACCCCAGCCGTGAACCTGCAGCCGTGTTGCTGGCAATTTCTGCTCCTCTCTTTGCTTCTTGGCGTCTCGGTTTTGGACAATGTTACTCTGAGGAACTTGCTAAATTTGACAATAACTTCCCGTTAAGTTTCCAGGGAAAGTTAATGATGTGATAATAGACTACAACAACAAGTAGTCTCTCTAGGCCCCAAAACCACTTTGATCTCACTGCCGCATGGACTTTTTTACAGACACTTTAAATGCCTAACTTCTTATGTTAGTTTTTTTTCTTGTTTTTAAATCTTTTTTCTCTCTCTTTTAAAAGTTATTTTGCTTCACTGCATCTATTTTGTCTCTCAATTCATCTTTTGTTCCTCAATTTCTTCATCTAAACTCATTTCTTACGGAGACCCACAATTAGCTCTGCCACCATTGATGAAAGGGACAGCATGGGAACAGGCCATTCGACATGGAAGCCAATTAACCTTCAAACCCGCACGTCTTTAGGATGTGGGCGGAAACCGGAGTACCCGGAGGAACCCAAGCGGCCACAGGGAGAACGTGCAAACTCCACACAGACAGCACCCGAGGTCAGGATCGAATTGTGGACCGTCACACAAACCAACCACCCTTCTATTGATTCCATCTACACCTCACCCTGCCTCGGCAAGGCCAGCAGCATAGTCAAGGACCAGTCTCTCATCTGTCTGAAGAAGGGTTTCGGCCCGAAACGTTGCCTATTTCCTTCGCTCCATAGATGCTGCTGCACCCGCTGAGTTTCTCCAGCATTTTTGTGGACCAGTCTCTCATGGTCACTCCCTCTTCTCCCCTCTCCCATCAGGCAAGAGGTACAGAAGTGTGAAAACAAACGCACACACCTCCAGATTCAGGGTCAGTTTCTTCCCAGCTGTTACCGGCCATTCCATACCTGCAGCTTTGTAGGTGAATGTGTAAATTGCCCCTAGTGTGTGTAGGATGGTGTTAGTGTGTGTGGATCGGTGGTCGGTGTGGACTCGGTGGGACAAAGGGCCTGTTTCAGCACTGTATCTCTAAACTAACTAGACTAAACTCAATCATTCTACCACAAACAGAGAGCAGCTGAACTACAATCTAGAGTGATGAGGCAGCAGCTCTACCTGCTGCGCTACTGTGCCGCTTGTAATCACGACTCCAAATGCCCACTTGCCCTTATGCTTGGCATCAGGTCACGGTTCCAGTGCTGCGGCAGATGTCAGAATGTAGAAGGGGTGGGTGTTGTGGAGCGCTGTGTCGACAGCTCCGTTCATTCTGCTCTACAGAGGGACAAGGAAGAGAGTGGCCTAACTCACATGAGGATACCTTGCTTGGTCTCCGGTCGTCTTGGACTCCATGCCACTGGATCCTGACCCAGATCTGTCAAGGACCATGTGGTGGCTGTCTGTGTACCAGTCTCCCCACGTTAAACAAAGTTACGCACGCACTGGCGTCCTCCATGAGGGGACAGTCATACTCGTTTCGAGTGATCGCCGCTGATGATGGCCTTGCTTGGGGGGAGATGAGCGTGCACCTGATTTTCATGCTGTCTGTGGATCTTTGGTCTTTAAGGCCACCTAATTAGTGAACCGGAGTCCTATTAGAGGAGTCACGCAGGTTAATGCCTACAATACAAAATCATTCCCTCATTGCCCATTCACATTCAGACTGCACACAGCCATGTGTATATAAAGGGCACAGTGCTCTTAATTAAGCATTGGACTTCTTTAAGAATTAAGGTTGCAATCGAGACAGTTAAAAACATGGAAGGCTGGTTCTTTCCTGCAGTTTTGCTGCTTCCTTGGGAAGGTTTATTAGAAGAAAGAAAAGTTTAACTTGCTGTTAGTTGTGATGAAGAGACAAGAAACTACAGATGCTGGAATCTTGCGTAGAACACTAGTGCTGGAGTAACTCAGGGTCAGACAGCATCTGTGGGGAACATGGATAGGTGACGTTTCACAGAGTGCTGGAGTAACTCTGGGTCAGGCAGCATCTGTGGGGAACATGGATAGGTGACGTTTCACAGTGCTGGAGTAACTCTGGGTCAGGCAGCATCTGTGGGGAACATGGATAGGTGACGTTTCACAGAGTGCTGGAGTAACTCAGCGGGTCAGGCAGCATCTGTGGGGAACATGGATAGGTGACGTTTCACAGAGTGCTGGAGTAACTCAGCGGGTCCATGTTTTCCACAGATGCTGCCTGACCCGCTGAGTTACTCCACTGCTCCACAGTCTATAGGTTACTGTGTCTACCTTTCACCTGTTTCCATGCTGTATCTCTCAAACTAAAAAAAGAAAGGTTCATCCATAGACTGGCTACATGGTACACTCCTCACTGTGGTTCAATCCTTCCTCAGTGGTTCAATCCTTCGCGACGGCTTTAGTCTGGGAGTTGATCATGAATGTTTTTATTTGATGCCGTGGTAGAGTTTGGGAAAGATGACTGTGATGTGCCTGAGCTGTTGCAGAGTGCTTGAGGTTGTGGCCAGTCTGTGCTGTGTGCAGAGTTTCACTGTGGCCCAGGGTCTGAGTGCTCCACGTTCTATAACGTGGTGGCGATTGAGCCAGGGCCAGAGTGAGCAGCATCCACACTCTATAACGTGATGGAGGTTGATCGGGGGCCAGAGTGAGCAGCATCTTCTGGAGCTGAGGCAGCAGCATCTTCTGGAGCCGGCTTCATGCGCTCACTGTCACCACATGGGAAGCTGAGCTGATTGTGGTTTTGGCTCCAACCTTTCATTCTTCAATCTATTAAGTGTTGGCTTCAAACGCCAGCTGTTCCCTGTCTTGTAATGAAATAATAAATTAGCCCAAGGATTGACCCAAACAGGATCAGCGTTATGTAATTAAATATGGTCTGCATCAATTAGTGGATCAATAGTGATGCTGCTTTTGCTGTTAACTGGGGCAATCTACAAGTTACAAGTTGCTGTGTATTGTAAATCCATGGCAGAATGTAAGGTGATGGATATTGGGGGAGAAATTAAATATTCCATTATGAACTGTTTGTGTTAGGGCATTAAATTAGTCAGGGTTACCATGGCAATAAGAAGTCAGTCTGCAGAAGTATATATGGGGCCATGCTGCAAGATTAGTTTGAAACAATCTGTATGCATGTGCATGTGTTCTGTACATAATCCAGCAGTGTCTCAGAAAACTATTAAAGTGAATTATTTATTTTCAAGTTGAGACATTGATGTTGCGCAGGTTATTAGCATTTAAATTTGTATCAACATCTTAATCTTGTTCCTGAAAACTGCTTTCAAATGAAGAAAGAACAAAGTGTGAATTAATGATGTTGCTCTCATGACCTGAACAGTGGCTGGAGTGTCAGATAGCGAGCGAGCGTGCAGCTTTCAATCTAGATTTATGCCCCGACATTTCACAGGACATCTGTAGCTGTCTGTTGTGCACTCAGTTAGGCTGTAATTAAAGATAATATTTAGTTGTTTCACAAACTCTAAATATAGCGCTGCATTTCAATGCTTTTAAACTTTAGACACATTGTGTGTTAAATGTTCTAATGTGAAAAAGAAAATTAAGTGTTTAGTAATTGCTCTTATTGCAGCCGAGGAATTGTAATGGTGGCTGACAACCAGTGTTTCATGTGGGGGTGACTGATCTTATTTTTACTCCCGGCACATGCTGTGCTTGGAATAAAGAATGCCAAGTGTTTTTAATAAAGCTCGTACATTTTCTGCTCTTCTATGATCATGGCTTCTAAGATTGGTTTAATTACGGGTGTGGAATGCCAACAATTCCTGAGGACCGAGAGATATTTAGTGGGCATCAAAAACGCAAACCTTCTTAAACCATACAAAATAAAAGGCTCTGCTTATAAAATATATCAATATGAATTTTAACCATTTTCTGTGGAAAAGTAATTAAAATGATTTTGCTTCAGCTGTGTGTATCTTTAATGAAATTCCTGGCACTTCATTTAATTGAATCCACTCACAATCCAATTTCTTAAGTGTACCGGTTATTCTGTACAGTGGGGCATCAGGTTATGTACGACGGAAATGAAACATTAGTTTGTTGGTGTTTGTCCCCAACAAGGTGCCTCATCTCAATCTCTCAGCTTCTCCACCTCATTTAGCTAAACTTGTCTGTTCCAATCAGTCCCTGTAGCAGACACAGAGTGCTGGAGTAACTCAGTGAGACAGGCAGCATCTCTGGAGAGAAGGGATATGTGACGTTTTGGGTCGAGACCCCATTTCAGACTGAGAGGAGAGTTCTCCCTTCAATCTACAGTTTGGATAAAGAAAGTTCTCTTATTAAATTTCAAAGCAGCTACATCGTATGCGTGGCTCATAATTTTGGACCCTCACAGAAATGGAAGCTTTCACAACCACTCTCCAATCCGTGAATAATGTTAACGATCTCTATCAGGACACTCTTGTTTGCTGGTCTTTTTCTCTGAGATAAAAGAATCCCAATATTCAATCTTGGAGCAGCCGCTCTTCCTGCTTCCTACCACCCCCTGCCCCTACAGTCAGTCTGAAGAAGGTTCCCGACCCGGAACGTCACCTATCCATGTTCTCCACAGATGCTGCCTGACCCGCTGAGTTACTCCAGCACTCTGTGAAACGTCACCTATCCATGTTCTCCACAGATGCTGCCTGACCCCCTGAGTTACTCCAGCACTCTGTGAAACGTCACCTATCCATGTTCTCCACAGATGCTGCCTGACCCGCTGAGTTACTCCAGCACTCTGTGAAACGTCACCTATCCATGTTCTCCACAGATGCTGCCTGACCCGCTGAGTTACTCCAGCACTCTGTGAAACGTCACCTATCCATGTTCCGGCAGCATCTATGGAGCGAAGGAAATAGCCAACGTTTCGGCCCGAAACCCTTCCGGGTTTCGGCCCGAAACGTTGCCTATTTCCTTCAGGGTTTCGGCCCGAAAGGTTGCCTATTTCCTTCGCTCCACAGATGCTGCCTGACCCGCTGAGTTACTCCAGCACTTTGTGTCTATCTGCAGTTCATTGCTTCTACATTCAATCTTTCCTGATGGCTGCATTCTGTGAGGGGTTACCGAGTGAATCCTTTATTGAGTTTGCTGCAGGGGTCTCATCCTCCCTGGTGACACAGAGGCCAGTAATGGGCAGCATACTTTCTCTGTATTCTTTATAATTTACCAGTGTTACCAGGAATAAATCCCTGTGATTTATTGCTGTTTGGAGTCTACTTTGACCTACATTGTCATGTGTAATATTTTGTTCTCAAGCCTGAGCAATGATGTCTTTTGACAATCTATTATATTTGTCAACATTAAACTTGGTTTTCATACAACAGTCACGACTAGAACTTTAATTTCTTCTCTGAGCGACCTTGTGTCCACTACATCTAAACAATGCCGTAGACAATTCCCAACATCACTCTTCCCATTGTTGTGGTTCAGCTCCCATGGTTTCAGTTTGAGCTGGAAATTGCTGGTCAGAATACTTGACAAACAGAATCTGAAGAAGCCCCTTGGATAGAGTGGATGTGGAGAGGATGTTTCCACTAGTGGGAGAGTCTAGGACTAGAGGGCACAGCCTCAGAATTAAAGGACGTTCCTTTAGGAAGGAGATGAGGAGGAATTTCTTCAGTCAGAGGGTGGTGAATCTGTTGGAATTCTTTGCCACAGAAGGCTGTGGAGGCCACAAGTCAGTGGATATATTTAAGGCAGAGATAAATAGATTCTTGATTAGTGTGGGTGTCCGGGGTAATGGGAAGAAGGCAGGAGAATGGGGTTAGGAGGGAGAGATAGATGAGCATCTGCCAATCCTTGTTGTGACATCGTTCATATCGCTCTCTGTCCCTGGTGGTGAACCCTCGAGCACCACGATGATGGGCTGGAGGTGACGATTCCAGCTTGCCAAGGCTGTGCTTGTCCTCACTCAGAGTGGGCCATGGTCACCCCACTGTGGGTGAGGATCTGGCTCCCATGTGAAGAATGGTCACATGGTGTGAAGGAGAGAGGTTGGAGGCAGAGGCGGGTTGAGGTTTTTCAAGCTGGAATTGGGCACAATCTTGCAATACTCTCAGACCTCTTCAGATCGTTGACCTTGTTGTGGTGAAGAGGCTTGCGTGACCCCATGATTCCAAGAGCGATGCCGTCGGAAGCACCAGCTTCTGATAGGGCCACCCATGGCGGTAAGGTCGAGGATGAGGGTCCAGACTATGAACGATCCAACTTACAAGGCCTCAACGGTGGACCAGATGGACAAAGTTATCTTGAACGCAACGGCTGTGAAGGTGGATGAAGGCTGCAACAGATCTATCGGCTCCAATCGTCTTGGTTCCCTTGCCATTGGAATGAGTTGATTGATTTGTGAAGGACCGCGTGCTTCTTGGAGAGCAACATCAAGTACACGTTAAACACACACACGCACAGGCGTCTTCCTTCTGTGAGCTGCAAAGCCAGGATTGGACTCATAAGCCACCTGAGAGTCCATAAAAACAACAGAACCAAGACCATCATCCTCGACCTCGAGGGATCGCCACGACAACTCTGGAAGAAAATGGCTGCCTTCAATCCGTTGCATCTGGGTCTCTGTACTATTGGCCCAGGGCTGAGACACAGACATGTGGAAGCTATAATTGTCATTGTTGCTTTTTAATAGTGTTGGCTGTGTTTCCATAACGGAATAATGGCTATCAGATGTCTGCCTTATTTACAATCACTTAATCAAGCTCGTGTGCGAGGGGGGAGAGAACAAATGGAAAATATGAGCGGCTTTTGGAGACTTCGAACCTTCCGTCAGAACCGAAGATCGACACAAAAAGCTGGAGTAACTCAGCGGGACACGGACTTGTTTCCGTGCTGTTATGGTTATATGGTTATATGACAGGCAGCATCTCTGGAGAGAAGGGACGGGTGATATTTCGGATCAAGGCCCTTCTTCAGACTGACCTGAAACCTCATCCATTCCTTCTCTCCAGAGATGTTGCCTGACCCGCTGAGTTACTCCAGCCTTTCATGTCCATCTTCAGTTTAAACCAGCATCTGCAGTTCCTTCCCACAACTTTCAGTAGAACCACAGGTTGTAAGATGAGAGAGATGCTCGTGTGGCCGTAGAACTGCGCTGGCTGAAAGCATAGAGTAGACTGAGCTTGTTGGCAGAACAGACGTAGTGACAGAAGTGAGAAGGAGCCAGGAGACAGGAGCTAGATAGACCTCTTAAAGATAGCGGAGTCACGGGATATGGGGAGAAGGCAGGAACGGGGTACTGATTGGGGATGATCAGCCATGATCGCATTGAATGGCGGTGCTGGCTCGAAGGGCCGAATGGCCTACTCCTGCACCTATTGTCTATTGAGATGGGAAAGAAAGGAACAACATAAGGCATGAAGGTGAACTGCAGGGAGTGTAGAAGAGGCATAATCACCCTCAATTCCAACGTTCAGTCACGGAGTCAAACTGCACCCCTTTGGTCAACTGATTTCAGTCCCTTTGTACATTTAAATGCAGACAGAGTAGGAGATAGAAGGGTAAATATGGAGTGGAGAGCTGGCTTCGTTGGCTTAGGAGATGGAGAGGGAATAACCTATCAACAAAGCTGCAATCCATCTTGCCCACACAACATTCTCCAATCACTATCTGTCTGAACATCCCTTTATCTCTGGAGGCTCCAGCACATGTACCTTGACGTTATTATCTCTCTCTACGAGTTAGCTACAGTTCTGAGAGCTAACGGAATCAAGGGATATGGGGAGAAAGCAGGAACGGGGTACTGATTCTGGATGATCAGCCATGATCATATTGAATGGCTGTGTTGGGTCGAAGGGCTGAATGGCCTTCTCCTGCTATTTTCTATGTTTCTCTGTTTACTAAAGAGAATACTTCTCGTGAATGTCTTAAGAAAAAGAATGAGCAGAGTTCTGCCTGTTGTGCAACAGAATAGTACGGTGTGGGTGCAGGAAGGAACTGCAGATGCTGGTTTACACCGAAGACAGACACAAAATGCTGGAGTAACTCAGCGGGACAGGCAGCATCTCTGGAGAGAAGGAATGGGTGACGTTTTAGGTCGAGACCTTTCTTCACAGTACGGTGTATCCCTATAACTGGATCTTTGAATGGATATCTCTCAAAGCCGTTTACAATGGGCCATTTTATACATACATCACAAAATCTTTATATAAAGGGCATTAGTGACTGTACAGTGATGTGTGTGTTTTGTATTGGAGATTGTTGTACATGTGGATTGGAAAGATAATTGAGCACATTCACCCAAATTGTCTGATATTCCCACTGAAATATTGTTCACAGGTTGTTGTTTCATCTCAATTCTTCATCTAAATTATTATATTTATAAAATTAGTACAATACAGATAACTACATGCATTTTAATTGGTATCTTTTGAGTAATTTGTCCTAAGGTGCATTCAAAATGAACAATGAACCAACCAATGAACCTGAGGTAGAAAGGGGCAGGAGCTAGTTTTGATTCTTCTTCCCACACAAACTCCACAACAGCTGCTGATGGAAGAATGTCTGTTCCTGCACATCTCACGTCCAATGTTAACCTTATTCACCGGTCAAGCTGCATTTTATGATATTCTGTCCAAGCCTGACTTTTATTCACCAGGATATGATGTAGATCTAGGAATATCTTTGGGTACTGTTGGGTGAGGGAATGTTCTGGAATGTTTTGCTGAAGGGGCTTGTACGATGCTTTGACCTAGGGCTATTTTAAAGGAAGGAATGCAGACAATTTAATGGGCACCTGTGTCTTGCTGTGTGCCACTGAGAGGGTGGGTGGTCTGGAGGAGGGGGGATACATCAGAGGTGGACATAGCTCACTCCTGTAGAGGTTGTGGAGATCAAATGTCTCCTTTAAGCAATCATTGCGGCTAAGTTGCCCCATTCTGACAAAACTTACTGCTCTGATACAAACTGCTCTGATGAAGCAGATAGTTCAGAATTCATTTTGTAGCATTTTAGGACAAATTACTCAACTATACCAATTAAATGCAAGCCGTTATTGGTCTTGAGCTGATTTCAGTTCATCGTAAAACTAGTTTACATTTGAATGCGACACGAACCTTATTTACTGAACATTTATTTTATTTCCCATTATATACAATGTTTACACATTGACATATTCTGTTGTGCAGCAGCAAGTTAGAATGTCATTGTCCTGTCCGGCACATATGACAATAAAACACTCTTGACTCTTGTCTTGAACAATATTTCGGTGGGATTATCGGGTCATTTGAATGAAAGTGCTAGATTATCCTTTCCATTTAGAATTGCCAATCATGAAAATGAGTACTTGTCCATTGTGGGAAGCTGGGTGATGCATTTGACAGCGGCAACATCACCAAGTGACAAAAATGAGCCCACCTTGTCATTTACTGCGTGCAAGTTTATAGACCAATCTGTAGATGGATGGTGAAATACAGCACGGAAACAGGCCCTGTGTCCATGAGGGCCATCAACTATCCACTTACACTAATCCGATTTTTAATTCTCCTACTTCTCAGGATAATTTCTCAAGGATCTCACTCCCATTATCTTGTTTAAGTTCTCGTAAACCAATGGAACTCCAAAGATGTGCAGGTTTGTAGGTTAATTGGCTTGGTATAAGTGTAAACTTGTCCCTAGTGTGTGTAGGGTATTGTTAGTGTGCGGGGATCGCTGGTCGGTGCGGACTCGGTGGGCCGAAGGGCCTGTTTCCGTGCTGTATCTCTAAACTAAACAATAGACAATAGACAATAGGTGCAGGAGTAGGCCATTCGACCCTTCGAGCCAGCACTGCCATTCAATGTGATCATGGCTGATCATCCCCAAAGCATCCAGAGAACCTGCCTCCACCGCCCTCTGAGGCAGAGAATTCCACAGACTCACCACTCTCTGTGTGAAAAAGTGTTTCCTCGTCTCCGTTCTAAATGGCTTTCTCCTTATTCTTAAACTGTGGCTCCTGGTTCTGGATTCCCCCAACATCGGGAACATGTTTCCTGCCTCTAGCGTGTCCAGGCCCTTAACAAGCTTATATGTTTCAATGAGATGCCCTCTCATCCTTCTAAACTCCAGAGTGTACAAGCCCAGCCGCTCCATTCTCTCAGCATATGACAGTCCCGCCATCCCGGGAATTAACCTTGTAAACCTACGCTGCGCTCCCTCAATAGCAAGAATATCCTTCCTCAAATTAGGGGACTAAAACTGCACACAATACTCCAGGTGTGGTCTCACTAGGGCTCTGTACAACTGCAGAAGGACCTCTTTGCTCCTATATTTGATTCCTCTTGTTATAAAGGCCAACATGCCATTCGCTTTCTTCACTGCCTGCTGTACCTGCATGCTTACTTTCATAGTTCACCGTCAGTCTGAAGAAGGGTTTCGGCCCGAAACGTTGCTTATCTCCTTCGCTCCATAGATGCTGCTGCAGCCGCTGAGTTTCTCCAGCACTTTTGTGTACCTTTGCTTCCTTTCATAGACTGATGAACAAGGACCCCCCAGATCCCGTTGTACTTCCCCTTTTCCCAACATGACGTCATTTAGATAATAATCTGCCTTCCTGTTTTTGCTACCAAAGTGGAAACCTCACATTTATCCACATTAAACTTCTTCTGCCATGCAACTAAACTGAAAAAACATCTTCTGGAACAGATGTGCCTCGAACCTATTGGCCTTTTGTTTTAAACCCTTTCATTATATGCAAAGCAATGAGCTACAAGAAAACATGTTCAGAAAGTTACGGATTGGTTAATCCAAGAAAGTATACAAAGATGTCATGGTTTAGAGATTGCCTTCTGTTGTCATTCAGCCATTTTTTCTGCCCTTGTGAATCGTCAAAGGACGTTCCTTTAGGAAGGAGATGAGAACTTTCTTTAGTCAGAGGGTGGTGAATCTGTGGAACTCATTGCCACAGATGGCTGTGGAGGCCAAGGCAATGGATATTTTTAAGGCAGAGGTAGATAGATTGTTGATTAGAACGGGTGTCAAAGGTTATGGGGAGAAGGCAGGAGAATGGGGTTAGGAGGGAGAGGTAGATCAGCCACGATTGAATGGTGGAGTAGACTTGATGGGCCGAATGGCCTAATTCTGCTCCTATCACTTATAACCTTGTGTATCACGTACAGGCAGAGGGGATTAGTTTAACGGCGCCATGGTCGGCACGGACAATGTGGGCTGAAGGGCCTGTTCCTGTGCTGTACTGTTCCATATTTTTTGTTCTAATGTGGTATAAGGACTCTTTCATGTACATGTTAATCCATCTCCCATTAACCTGCTTTTGTAGAATACTCAAACAGAGATAATTACAAATGTTAGTCCAATCAATGAGTGATTTGTAGCCTGGATGCTGTTGTTGCTGCAGTCTATTAAACACGATTGTTAAATCACTCCAAGCACGCCAACTCTAAATCCCATGATTAACTTAATAAAACCTTCATCGTAAATAAGTCAATTCCATTAAGTATGGCAAGAAAATGACGAAGAAATGTTTAATCATTGCTATCCAATTACCCAACCAAGTTGTCAAAGTAAATTTGCTCATGAGAATTAAGCAGTGATTGAAATGACTGAGATGTGAAGGTGAATGAGAGTGACTGAGGTGAATAAGGTGACTGAGATGTGCAGGTGAATCCAACATTCTGTTCAACTCTTCATTCAAGGGCACAAACTATTTAAGGGTCCGGTCCTGAAATGCCCCTTGGATATAGTGGATGTGGAGAGGATGTTTCCAATAATGGGAGAGTCTAGGACCAGAGGTCACAGCCTCAGAATTAAAGGACATTCCTTCAGGAAGGAGACGAGAAGGAATTTCTTTGGTCAGAGGGTGGTGAATCTGTGGAACTCTTTGCCACAGACGGCTGTGGAGGCCAAGTCAGTGGATATTTTTAAAGCAGAGATAGATTCTTAGTACGGGTGTCAGGGGTTATGGGGAGAAGGCAGGAGAATGAGCTTAGGAGGGAGAGATAGATCAGCCATGATTGAATGGTGGAGTAGACTTGATGGGCTGAATGGCCTAATTCTGCTCCTATTACTTATGACCTATCCAAGTTCTCCAGAGATGCTGCCTGACCCGATGAGTTAGTCCAGCACTAGTTTAGTTTAGATTAGATACAGTTTATTATATCCCATAGACAGTGAAACGCTTTTTGTCGCTGAATGACTGATTACAATTGGGCCTTGCAACACCTGCAGTTCCATGTTTCTCCTCAGCACAAGTTAGCAACATGATGTGTGAACTGACAAGATAGTGTGGAGATAGAAGAAAGGCCCCAAACTCGTGCTCGATGTGGATGTGGATGTGGTGCAGGAGAGGGGAGAGGATTCACTCCCACTGAGTGGTGATGTTACACAGCGTATGAATCTTGTAGGTAGCATCCTCATCAGTGGTCATGTGGGCTCCAATGGCAGAGTACTGGATCAGTCTGGGTGCGACCTGTTCACCCAGGGCTTGCCCGTTTGTGGGAGTGGACACAGAGTGTCACAGCGTGCAAACAGGCCCTTCAGCCCACCGAGTCCCTGCTAACCACCGTTCAGAGAGTCATGGAGTGATACAGTGTGGAAACAAGACCTTCGGCCCAACTTGCTCACACTGGCCAACGTGCCCCAGCTACACTAGTCCCACCTGCCTGCGCTTGGTCCATATCCCTCCAAACCTGTCCTATCCATGTACCCGTCTAACTGTTTCTAAGCGGTGGAATAGTCCCAGCCTCAACTACCTCTTCCGGTGGGTGTATGGAACTTTTGGTGTGAAACAGTTACCCCTCAGATTCCTATCAAATCTTTCCCCCTTCACCTTAAAACGATGTCCTCTGGTCCTCGATTCCCCTACTCTGTTCCCGATTCTCGATTCTCAGTTCCCCTCCTCTAGGCATTCACCAGATCTATTTCTCGCGTGATTGATTACACCTCTATAAGATGAGTGGTTGATTCAGACATTTACTGAATGACTTGCTCACAGCTTCTCAATCCTGCTCTATCAGTTCAAGCCAAGTCAATATTTTCTCCTGCAGCTTTGAAATGGTGATCAGAAAATGCACTTCTGACTGGGGTAGATATGCAAACGCATTTATATGTCTGTGGAACTGATGCGCTACAATGCTGAGAACTATATTCTGCACTCTGTATCTTCCCCTTTGCTCCACCTGTTGGATTTAGTTTGACTTGATTAGATCTTCATTTAGTATTATCTGACCTGATTGGATAGCGTGCAATTTTAAATGTTTCCTTCTACCTCTGTCCACGTGACAATAATAAACCTGAAAATCTATAACTAATATTTGTGCAATTGATTATCGATTGCTGCAGTTTCTTGCTGCGCCGAGTAGAGTTGGTGACCCTTTGAGCAAGGTCTCAGAGGCAGGTCCATGGTGGGTTTGGGCAATTCACATCTTGGCCTTTTCTTTCCTGCTTGTGACCGAACAAACGTTGTTGCACGTGGGGATGTCAGGTGGGTCAGGTAAATTGACGAGTGGAGTCAGGTAAGAAGGTGACTCAGGTAAAGGGGCGAGTGGAATTGGGTAGGTCAGGTAAGGATGTGGGTCAGGTATGGAGGTGGGTCAGGTATGGAGGTGGGTCAGGTATGGAGGTGGGTCAGGTAAGGAGGTGGGTCAAGTAAGGTGGGTCAGGTAAGGATGTGGGTCAGGTAAGGTGGGTCAGGTAAGGAGGTGGGTCAGGTATGGAGGTGGGTCAGGTATGGAGGTGGATCAGGTATGGAGGTGGGTCAGGTATGGAGGTGGGTCAGGTAAGGTGGGTCAGGTAAGGTGGGTCAGGTAAGGTGGGTCAGGTATGGAGGTGGGTCAGGTATGGAGGTGGGTCAGGTAAGGTGGGTCAGGTAAGGTGGGTCAGGTAAGGTGGGTCAGGTAAGGATGTGGGTCAGGTAAGGTGGGTCAGGTATGGAGGTGGGTCAGGTAAGGTGGGTCAGGTAAGGATGTGGGTCAGGTAAGGTGGGTCAGGTAAGGATGTGGGTCAGGTAAGGTGGGTCAGGTAAGGAGGTGGGTCAGGTAAGGTGGGTCAGGTAAGGTGGGTCAGGTAAGGATGTGGGTCAGGTAAGGTGGGTCAGGTAAGGAGGTGGGTCAGGTAAGGAGGTGGGTCAGGTAAGGTGGGTCAGGTAAGGTGGGTCAGGTAAGGATGTGGGTCAGGTAAGGTGGGTCAGGTAAGGAGGTGGGTCAGGTAAGGAGGTGGGTCAGGTAAGGAGACCCTTCTTCAGACTGAAAGTCACGGGAAAGGGAAACAAGGTTCACAGTCTGAAGGAGGGTCTCGACCTGAAACGTCAGCCATTCCTTCTCTCCTGAGTTGCTGCCTGTCCTGCTGTTTCCATTCAGTGATGGTACTTTGACCTTGTGGTTTTGACCTGTGCGGGTTTGAGGTACAGTGAAATACTGTAGTGATCTAAAGGCTAGAGGTGATGAATGATTGCTTGGCCGTGGCTCGTTGTGGCAGATGTTTGTAGTACAGGACTAATGGAGACTTAGCATCTGTGTTGCTCCCATAGTCCTACACTGGGACTGCAGTCTGCCACAGCATCTCTCCGAAATGGGCGCAGGGCGGTTATGAAGAATTATTGGGTAGCGGTAGAGTTGCTGCCTTACAGCGAATGCAGCGCCGGAGACCCGGGTTCGATCCCGACTACGGACGCTGTCGGTACGGAGTTTGTACGTTCTCCCCGTGACCTGCGTGGGTTTTCTCCGAGATCTTCGATTAGCTCCCACATTCTAAAAGACGTGCAGATTTGTAGGTTATGTGGCTTAGTGTAAATGTAAAATTGTCCCTAGTGTATGTGTAGAATAGTATTAATGTGCGGGGAGCGCTGGTCGATGCGGACTTGGTGGGCCGAAGGGCCTGCTTCTGCGCTGTATCTCTAAACTAAACAAAATAGTTTTTAGCGGTTGGTATTTACGGAAGAACTTTGATTATTATGGAGCCTTCACATTGGGTTGCGGGATGTTTGTAGTTTGTTGCCAATGAAACGTCTCCCATTCCTTCTGTCCACAGATGCTGCCTGAACCGCTGAGTTACTCCAGCACTTTGTGTCTATCTTCATGTTCTTTGGTCTATTGGGCATCTTTACAGGACCTGGGCAGCTTCTATTGTGAATGTTGAGTGGCCAATGGCTGTCTTGGTCATAGTGTTGTCACACATACACTCTTCTCCAATGCAGTGGGTAGGTGATGACACTGGGTAAATGCAGGGAGGTGAGGCCGTCTCAGTTCCTCTGGCCCCTCCTCATAAGCAGCCAGTTTGTTTTGTCCTGACCTATTTACAACACAAGATTCCACTTTATGAAACTTCAAGTGACAAGGACTTTAAAACATTCAGATTTAAACACCAAGTTTGTTTAGTTTAATGAAGCAAGCAGTAAGGTTCCTCAATAGACAGCCTCCACATTCCACGCGGAGCAAGAGGCCACAATCCTTTTCTCCTCTTCTTTCTCTGGAGCTAAACAAAAGGTTTATTTTGACAGGTGAATTACTGTGGGAACATGAGTGTTTCTCTCTGGTTTGTTTGGTGTTTTGAATGCACAGTGTTCCCCCAGGAAACAGCTGTCAAACTAAATACAGCGGGGGGTTTACACTTTAGGGGGTTCTTTCAGTCTGATGTAGACATCATGCTGGGCTAGAGAAACAACATCATGACCTGCAGAATCCACGCGGATAATGCTGTCCCCAACTGCTCTGCTGCTAGTTTATCTGTTCCGAACATTGAACAAGGACCTTATTTTGACCATAAATCACTAATGGCTCTGTTTTTGCTCAACTGCCCAAGCTTGTGTTTGCTGAAAGATGAGAGATTCTGCCAGCTTTTATTTGGCAAATGCACCAGAGGCTTGGGAAATACGTTTAGATGTTGCTCTTCTTTAAGATATGTTGCATTCCTTTTGAAATATCAAAAGGTTAAAACAAATGCAAGCCAACAAACACTCTCTGCCTAAAATGTTGCTCATGATCTGAACCACAGAAGGGGTAAACCAGGTGAATTCTCTTCATGGTAATTGATCTGAATAAAATAAGAAGATATACTTTCTTCTGTGGAATCCGTTCTATGGAAGTGTGTTTGCATTGGGAACCCGTACATAGTCAGCAAAGATCTTGCTCTAGTATCTTTGATAGTCAGCATGGATAATTCACTGTTGCCCATGATGGATGGTGTACATACACACACAAATTAGCAAGCAATAATCATCGAGAGAGACAGTAGAATCTCCCTTGGCTTTGTGGAGCCTCAGCTGTTATTCACTCTAGATTTGTGTAAATCATCATACTTCAGATTTCAAACTGTACATGTGATAGAAGTAATGATAATCGTGTATGAAGGAACTGCAGATGCTGGTTTATACCAAAGGTAGACACAAAGTGCTGGAGTAACTCAGCGGGTCAGGCAGCATCTCCACGTAATATTAACTCCACTCTCCACAGATGCTGCCTGACCTGCAGTGCACTTGCAAATGCCTCTTTCACGAGATATTCACCAGCTGCTGATTCTGACCCACACATCAAACATGCTCCTCTCCAACTGATCCCTCCATGATGTATGTACTAGAGGGAACATCTGTAGCCTGCCCCCTGATACAGCAACGTCACACCTTCTCTCCACCCCTCACCCTCTGCTTTCTCATTGATCAAGTTCTGCCAAAGGGGTTTTGACCTGCAACGTTAATTCTGTTTCTCTGTCGGACCAGCTGAGTATCCTCCAGCAGTTTGCTGTCCGTTCAGATTCCAACATCCAGTGTTTTTTTACTTCTTGGTTTATTTCGCTACATCCTTACTGGATTTCCTTCTCTGTATCTATCATCTCTGCCTCCTGTTTGAGTCCCTGGTGCATCCCCACCACCTTTGTCTGATGGTCAGGTACCTTCAGCAGCCGACGCAGTCAATTCCCACCACCTTTGTCTGATGGTCAGGTACCTTCAGCAGCCGACGCAGTCAACTCTGGAGTTCACTTTCCAAATGTCCCCATTTCTTCAATGCTCCAATTAAAACATGTACATCTTTAACCAGATCATTAACATAGAAACATAGGCAATAGGTGCAGGAGTAGGCCATTTGGCCCTTTGAGCCAGCACCGCCATTCAATATGATCATGGCTGATCATCCACAATCAGTACCCTGTTCCTGCTTTCTCTCCATATCCCCTGATTCCATTGGCCCTAAGAGCTAAATCTAACTCTCTCTTGAATACATTAATCAATTGTTACAATGTCTCTTTTGCTTCAGTGCCAGTTTGGTCCTATAGACGTCTACAAAATGACGGGATATTTTCCCTTTGGGCACCTTGCTGTTGATGTAAAGGACAGAAGCTGGAGTGAGCTTTCTGGACGAATATTTCCCAAGCTGCTCGATGCTCAAAACAATTCCGTGATCAGATCTCAAGAGTCAAGGGTGTTTAATTGTGGTATATGTCAGCAACAGAACAATGATGCTTCCTTGCGGCAGCTGCACATGTGCATTAATGCAACAACACAACACCAGAACGATAAATGATCGTTAGACCAGGTAACCGGGCCATGCAAGTTGGTGTGTAGGACAACTCATACAGTCATGCGTTACTGGGCTGGGGTTGGGATTGGGTTCAGTGGTGTGGCTCATGACTCTGGTCACAGTGTGGAAACAGGCCCTTCAGCCCAACTTGCCCACACCGGCCAACATGTCCCAGCTACACTAGTCCCACCTGCCCGCATTTGGTCCATATCCCTCCAAACCTGTCCTATCCATGTACCTGTCTAACTGTTTCTTAAATGTTGGGATAGTCCCAGCCCAACTACCTCCTCTGGCAGCTTGTTCCATGTTTGATGGTGTTTGATGGGGAGAAGCTGTCCTTGAAGCTGGAGGTCACAGTTTTCGGCCTCTTGGCCCTTCGTCCCCACGGCTATGAACTGCCTGTAAATGTGATTTATGTAGATGGAGGGTATTTGCGGGGCCAAGCACCCAGGATAGGAACTCACGCTGTGGTCAGCCTAACACAAATGTAGACTGGTTGGAACAAACAAGCTCTTTCTGTAGCATATTTACAACATAATTATGGGAAGTGCAATTGCAAATGATGACTTTGTTTTTAATAGGGTGATGTTAACGATATTATGAGCTGACAAACAGCAAGTGCCTTTTATAACCCCAGCATTGGCGACTGTATAACAAATTACCAAATTGGGCAGCACGGTGGCGCAGCGGTAGAGTTGCTGCCTCACAGTGCCAGAGACCCGGGTTCCATCCTGACTACGAGTGCTGTCTGTACGGAGTTTGCACGTTCTCCCCGTGAGCTGCATGGGTCTTCTCTCAGATCTCCGGGTTCCTCCCACACTCCAAAGACGTACAGGTTTGTTAGTTAATTGGCTTGGTGTAAATGTAAGATTGTCTGTGGCGTGTGTAGGATAGTTCTAGCGTGCGGGGATCGCTGGTCGGCGCGGACACGGTGGGCTGAAGGGCCTGTTTCCCTGCTGTATCTCTGAACTAAACTAAACTATCCATTAAAGCATTTTTCAAACAGTTATGCACTTGTCTTAAAACAAGTCAATGTGAGCTCAGTTGGCCTTGTATTAAGTCAAGAATACAAATACTACCAAAGGACCAAAAATATCGACAGTTTGGGAGTAGCAGCTTGGTAGTGCAGTGGCATTAATGCGGGACATTAATAATTGAACAGCTCTCTGTAATAACATTTAATTTCTGAAAAATAACCATCTGTCAAGCAGCATGCGAGAGTTTCACATTACTGACTTAATGGAGTTGTTTTTATCTCTTCTGGGATAGGTTGCGATTTTCAGAATCAATTTATATCATTGTGATAGTGGAGTATTGCACCGCTCTGTCTGGCTGCGTTGGTGCTCCATGCATTGTAGTGGAGTATTGCTCCTGTCGGCTCCACTACTGTGTCTGGCTGCGTTGGTGCTCCATGCATTGTAGTGGAGTATTGCTCCCGTCAGCTCCACTACTGTGTCTGGCTGCATTGGTGCTCCATACATTGTAGTGGAGTATTGCTTCTGTCAGCTGCACCGCTCTGTCTGGCTGCGTTGGTGCTCCATGCATTGTAGTGGAGTATTGCTTCTGTCAGCTGCACCGCTCTGTCTGGCTGCGTTGGTGCTCCATGCATTGTAGTGGAGTATTGCTCCTGTCGGCTCCACTGCTGCATCTGGCTGCGTTGGTGCTCCATGCATTGTGCCGCGCGATTGATCAGAGCAGGCACTAAAGTTAATTATTATCAGCTGGTAGAACAACCTGTATTAGTGCCTCCAATCTGCAGCAGACTGTGATGCAGGTGGAGTGTTTACACAGGCCATTGCTGCCTTGTTAAGGGATAGTCCTGGTTAAAGAACTTCAGTTCCTGTTACTTCACTCAGCAATCTTTCCCCACCATCCTTTCTATTTTTGTAGGTTAATTGGCTTGGTAAAATTGTAAACATTGTCCTTGGTGTGTAGGATGGTGTTGGCGTGCAGGGATCGCTGGTCGGTGCGGATTCAGTGGGCCGAATGGCCTATTTCCATGATGTATCTCTAAACTAAATTAAACTTAGTCGAATTAATCTATAACCATTACTGATGTCACATTAACTCTTCAGAAACATAAATGCCTCCATTATCATGTATTGACAAATGGTTTAAGAACAAAAATCAGGTTGTACTGATAATACCTAGAGTATTATTGAAACAAACTGTATGGGTTGGACACAAAGTGCACGAGGAACTTGCATGAGTTCAGTTTAGTTTATTGTCACGTGTACTGAGGTATGGTGGAAAGCCTTTTGCCGCATCAGTGGAAAGACAATCCAGCTGTCCGCAGTGTATAGATACAGCATAATGGGAATAACGTTTCGTGCAAGATAAAGGCTAGTGAAGTAACTTGCTACAGGTTCACTGGGTCACTCTTGTACATCAGTCGGCCCCTTGTTCACTGGCTTGAGGGTTGAGGTGGTGGACTGGAATTACCGCTGACACCCAGCCTCTCCCTGGCTGGCTTTACCGAGCATCAGACATAAAAACAAAGACAAGACATGATTACAATCGATCCATTTACAGTGTACAGATACATGATAAGGGAATAAGGTGTAGTAGAAGGTAAAGCCAACAAAGGTCGGTCAGGGATAGTCCGAGGGCCATCACAGATGTCGGGAGCAGTGCTGAACTACGGTCTACCTCAGCTTTGTAGGTTAATT
>CM075979.1:623260-743260 GCA_038087875.1 Malacoraja senta
TGATGCCAGCAGCTGTCTCCAGTTCTCTCAGCATCTCTGAAATCGCCCCTTTAATTAGGGTCAATGTATTTGGGGGCGCAAGGAAATGTACATCACAATCAGCTCCGATTAACGGCATCTCTCGGCCCACTCTTCACCCGAAACCTTTAGCTTTGGAGAAATACATGAGGCTGGAAATGTCAACATTGGAGATTCTTTATTACATCTCCAGTGGCTTTAACTGAAATAATTAAACAATAATATTTGACAGTAGTTTACATCTTCCTAATATTTTAATATCCAATTTACGAATCTTTAAACCTTCAAGCCCTGGCACTTGAAATATAATCTGAACTTAATTAGTTCTCCCACTATCTGGAATATTATTAAATCAAAATTTGTTTAAGTACATGTGCAGAAATCCTGGCAGGGTTTGGATAGCAAAGTGGAGGTGGGCAGATGTTGCCAGGACTCGAGTGCCTGAGCTATTGGGAGGCTGGGATTATGTTCTTCAGAGGGCAGGAGGATGAGAGGTGATCTTCTGGGAATATATAAGATCATGATGTCCCACTGTCAAGTTGCCGGCAGTGGCCTCAAAAACCGGCAACTGGAACAGGCGACTGTCAGAGTGGAACACACATACACACGCGCTTCCTTCACCAGCCCGTTATGCAGGCGGGGGACAGGGCAAACGGGGGAAACGCTGTCTGAAATTCACACGGTGCAAAACCAATGTGATACAGACACAGAAAGCGATGAACAGCAAGGTTGCGGGTCCATGTTTACCCTGGCAATGCAGCGATGTATTGGCATTGGCCGCCTGTTCTGGAATGAGTATTAATGTCACAAACGATACTGCTTCAAACACGTAGCACATCCAAGGAAAGACAGATCAGTACCCGGTTGTATTTAACTGGAGGATCTCGGCCTCTGTGTGTTACATCTCTGCTGCTCCACTTGGGCGTTTGAGGAAACTCAGAAAAGACTTGCATTTAACTGCTTCATTTAGTGAACCTGGCTGGGCCTGGCTCCGTGCCCATTTGCTGGTCATCCCTCCAATGCCTCATTCCTGTATGTCCGGACGTGAATTGCCATCGGTCTATTTCTCAGATATTCCACCCCAGGCGTGAGGATGAGAACTGTGTGAGGGAACGGAGATCCCATTGGCCAAGGGAATCGCCTCTCTCTATCTGATATAATGCAGGACCCATCAGGCCACTGTGCAGGGAGAAGGCTGCACACGCAGTCAGATGCAACACAATATCTCCGCAAAAGCCTCACGCCTCCAGCAGCTGCATTTTAAACGGTGTTTCTCCGATTTCATTGAAATTAATACACAATAAATCCGCTCAAGATGACAATCGACTCGTGATATGCTGACATCATTGGCAAATTATAACCATGTGTTGGAACGGTGTGGGCTGGAGATGTGTGTAGGTGTGTTGGTTGTATAGACAATAGACAATAGGTGCAGGAGTAGGCCATTCGGCCCTTCAAGCCAGCACCGCCATTCACTGTGATCATGGCTGATCATCCCCAATCAGTACCCCGTTCCTGCCTTCTCCCCATATCCCCTGACTCAACTATCATTGTGAGCCCTATCTAGCTCTCTCTTGAAAGTATCCAGAGAACGGGCCTCCACCGCCCTCTGAGGCAGAGAATTCCACAGACTCACAACTCTCTGTGTGAAAAAGTGTTTCTTCATCTCCGTTCTAAATGGCTTACCCCTTATTCTTGTAGGTGTGTGTGGGGTGTAGGTGTGTGTGGGGTGTAGGTGTGTGTGGGGTGTAGGTGTGTGGGGTGTAGGTGTGTGTGTGTGGGGTGTAGGTGTGTGTGTGTGGGATGTAGATGTGTGTGGTGTGTAGGTGTGTGTGTGTAGGTGTGTGTGGGTGTGTGTGTAGGTGTGTGTAGGTGTGTGTAGGTGTGTATGGGGTGTAGGTGTGTGTGTGTGTAGGTGTGTGTGTGTAGATATGTTGGCTGTAAATCACTCTGAGCAGGCGGTAAGTCTCTGTCTCAGTTTCACTTCCCACGTAGAGGATATAAGATGTTACAGGTAAAAGTAGAATGGTGGAACGGTTTAATAGGTGAATCAGGGACCTCAATAATGTTGAGCAGGAAAATATTTTCACTTGTTTAAGAAGGAACTGCAGATGCTGGGTCAAGACGGGTTGAGTCTGATGAAGGGTCTCGATCTCGACCTGAAACGTTACCCATTCCTTCTCTCCAGAGATGCTGCCTGTCCCGCTGAGTTACTCCAGCATTCTGTGTCTATCTTGTCATTGTACACTGGGACACACAACTGTCCCCACCTCCACACAGAGGTTAATGTTACAGCCAGTATGGTGATGAGTGGAGTAGGCAGGCATTCATCTTCATCAAGATATCGTTCACCATTTACTGCACAGCATGGATGCACATTCATCACCAATTTAAAATGATTGGTAATGAAATGCCAGCTCTAAATTATGTCAAATGACTGAATCTGGTTTTAATTTAGATGTAAAAGCAGTGAAATGCGGGGCATTGGTTTTGAAATCCCACCTCACGTGGGTCCCATCTGCTTGTAACCCTGGTGTTAGCTTGGGTCTGAGTGAGTATGGCCATGATACTGGACTGAGCAAAGTACTGTGAGCAAATGTGGCCACCGTATCTGAGGAAGGATGTGCCGGCTCTGGAGAGGGTCCAGAGGAGGTTTACAAGAATGATTCCAGGAATGAGTGGGTTAACCTATGATGAGCGTTTGACGGCACTGGGCCTGTACTCACTGGAGTTTAGAAGGATGAGGGGCCCCCTCATTGAAACTTACAAAATAATGAAAGACTTACTGTAGATAGAGTGGATGTGGAGAGGATGTTTCCACTGGTGGGAGAGTCCAGGACCAGAAGTCACAGCCTCAGAATTAAAGGGCGCTCTTTTAGAAAGGAGGTGAGGAGGAACTTCTTTAGTCAGAGTGTTGTTACTCTGAGGAACTCATTGCCACAGACGGCTGTGGAGGCCAAGTCAGTGGATATATTTATGGCAGAGATAGACACATTCTTGATTGGGGAATTACTCCGCCATTCAATCATGGCTGATCTATCTCTCCCTCCTAACCCCATTCCCCTGCCTTCTCCCCATAACCTCTGACACCCGTACTGATCTAGAATCTAGACTCTCCCACTAGTGGAAACATCCTCTCCACAACCACTCTATCCAAGCCTTTCACTAGTCGGTAAGTTTCAATGAGGTCCTCCTCATCCAAGCCAAGATGTAACACTGTGCTTGATGTGTTAAGTTCTGCCATTCTCTCATCCCCTTTCTCAACGGATCCACACGCTGTCGTCAGCCTAGACAATTCTCCTCGCGGTTCACTACGCTACCAATTTTATTTTTGTCATCTGCAAAATCATGCTACCTACATTTTAGTTTAGTTTAGAAATACAGCGCGGAAACGGGCCCTTGGGTCCACGAGTCCGCGCCGACCAGCGATCCACGCACATTGACACTGTCCTACACACACTAGGAGAATTTACAATTTTACCAAAGCCAATTAACCTTCAAACCTGTACGTCTTTGAAGTGTGGAAGGAGACGAGATCCCGGAGAAAACCCACGCGGTGACAGGGAGATCGTACGAAGTCCGTACAGACAGCACCCGTAGTCAGGATTGAATCCAAGTCTCTGGCGCTGTGAGGCAGCAACTCTACCGCTGCGCCACCGTGACGCCCCCAATCTCTTCCAAATTATTAATACACACAATTTACAATAAAAGCTCCATGTCTGAGGTTGCTTGTCAAATGGTTGTAGTTTCTGTCTGTCATTAGAGACAGACAGTTCAGACAGTCGCGGTGAGCTGGCACCTTCATCGTGTGTTAGATCTGTTGCGTTTCTTCAGTACATTTCCCTGGTGAATCCGTTTTAGGGACAGCAGTACATTTAAAGAACACGGCTGATTAGCATTCCCTGCACAGAGTCACATCGTTGGATTGTGTCCACACATTTATGATGCTCGCTGTTCACCTGTCCTTCATCATCTACCTCTGTGATTGGCGACTGGACAGGTGGGCACCAGGGAATAATGATGCCCTGTTGATAGGTGACGGTTGACAGCAGCCGGTAATGATGGCACACCGAGAGAACCTGGGTCTCTGGCGCTGTGAGGCAACAGCTCCACCCGCTGCACCACCCTGATGCCCCTAGCGTCATAGATTCACACAGCACGGAAACTGGCCCTTTGGCCCAACTTTCCCATGCTGGCCAACATGTCCCAGCTACACTAGTCCCACCTGCCCCCTGTGACCGTGTGGGTTTCTTCCATGTGCTCCAGTTTCCTCCCACATCCCAAAGATGGTTTGCAGGTTAATTGGCTGATGTAAATTGTCCCGAGTGTGGGTGAGTGGCAGAATCTGGGCGGCGTTGAGAACAACATTGGATTAGATTAGTGTAAACGGTGTTTGATGATCAGTGTGGACTCAATGGGCCGAAGGGCCTGTTTCATGGTGAATCTGTCTGATAAGTAGTTTCTAATGCCTGAACAAAATGCTGATAAACCAACTGAACGATCGTAGCTTTCTGTTTAAGAAGGAACTGCAGATGCTGGAAAATCGAAGGTAGACAAAAATGCTGGAGAAACTCAGCGGGTGAGGCAGCATCTATGGAGCGAAGGAATAGGTGACATTTTGGGTCAAAACCCTTCTTCAGACTGATGTGAGGGTGGGGGGGGGATGAAGAAAGGAAGAGGAGGAGCCATTGGGCTGAGGGAGAGCTGAGAAGGGGAGGGAGAAAGCAAGGACTACCTGAAATTAGAGAAGTCAATGTTCATACCGCTGGGGTACAAACTCCCCAAGCGAAATATGAGGTGCTACTCCTCCAATTTCCGGTGGTCCTCACTCTGGCCATGGAGGTGGCCCAGGACAGAAAGGTTGGATTCGGAATGGGAGGGGGAGTTGAAGTGCTGAGCCACCGGGAGATCAGGTAGGTTATTGCGGACCGAGCGGAGGTGTTCGGCAATGCGATCGCTAAGCCTACGCTTGGTCTCACCGATGTAGATCAGCTGACACCTAGAGCAGCGGATGCAATAGATGAGGTTGGAGGAGATGCAGGTGAACCTCTGCCTCACCTGGAATAAGGTAAAAATTAGGAAATCGTAGCTATCTCCTAGTTTTGTGACAGCTGGTTTGGGTGGGAAGAAATGAATTAAGTAGGGAGTTGCGGAGGGAACTCCGGTGACCTGGTATGGATTGTAATCATCTATAGTCTTTCCGCTGATTGGCACGCAACAAAAAGCTTTTCATTGTATCCTGATACACGTGACAATAATAAGCTATCCCATGGTGGCCTCTGTACTGACTGTAGGAAGCAACAGCAAATACTCCCAGCTAACAATTCTACATTTTCCTTGATTACCATCTATTTTGATGTCTCATTTTCACACCTTACCCTTCCTTATCTCTGTCTCCCTCTCCCCTGACTCACAGTCTGAGGAAGGGTCTCAAACTGAAACGTCACCCATTCCTTCTCTCCAGAGTTGCTGCCTGTCCCGCTGAGTGACTCCAGCGTTTTGTGTCTCCCTCCTGTAATTAGTGTATTATTATTCAAGCTGCCTGTGACTGGGAGAGAGCCAGTAATATCTTTTAAAGATAATGATCACTGAAAGTGCACCAGAATCCTTCCGACCCTCTGGCCACGAGCACCACGAGCACCACGAGCACCACGAGCACCACGAGCACCACGAGCACCACGAGCACCACGCTGACTCCAGATAACACCATTGATGTCAACTCTGCAATATTTAACTCTGCACTTCTCATTTTGAACAGAATCAAAGGAATTAAAAGGATAGTGTCATAGAGATGGCCTTTCACACTAAATATGGAACTAATATTCAGCCTCAGTGACTCATTAAAACCACACCGTCCAACATTAAATATTGAAGGTATTTTTCTATCTGTTTACAACATTAGGCTGTGGTAGTGGAGTGGTGGAGCTGCTTTCTCACAGCGACCATTCGGCCCACCAAGTCTGCACACACACACACACACACACACATTCTCGCACGCACTCGCACACATACTCACTCGCATACACACGCACTCGCACACATACTCACTCGCATACACACACAGTCGCACACACGCACTCGCATACACACACTCACTCACACACACACACACTCTCGCACACACGCACTCTCGCACACACACACTCACTCACACACACACACACTCTCGCACACACACACTCACTCACACACACACACACACGCACTCGCACACACACTCACTCTCACACACACACACTCTCTCGCACACACGCACTCTCGCACACACACACTCACTCTCACACACACACACACTCTCGCACACACACACACTCACACACACACACTCACTCACACACACACACACTCTCGCACACACACACTCACTCACACACACACACACACACACGCACTCGCACACACACTCACTCTCACACACACACGCACTCTCGCACACACGGACTCGCATACACACACTCACTCACACACACACACACTCTCACACACACACGCACTCTCGCACACACACACTCACTCACACACACACACACTCTCGCACACACACACTCACTCACACACACACACACACACACACTCTCACACACACACACACTCTCGCACACACACACTCACTCACACACACACACACACGCACTCGCACACACACACACACTCTCGCACACACACACTCTCGCACACACACACTCACTCACACACACACTCACTCACACACACACACACTCTCGCACACACGCACTCGCATACACACACTCACTCACACACACACACACTCTCACACACACACACTCACTCGCACACACACACACACACACACACACACACTCTCGCACACACACACTCTCGCACACACACACTCACACACACACGCACTCGCACACACACACACACTCTCGCACACACACACTCACACACACACACACTCTCGCACACACACTCACTCACACACACACACACTCTCGCACACACACTCACACCTAGTCTGGACAAATGATTAGCAATGTGTTTTTCCAGTTAGCTGTGTATGTTAACGGTTTGCCTGGTTTAGATTTCATCCCCAGTTTTGGATTGAGCTGTATCACTTTACAACTCCTAAATACTACCATTGTATAGTCACTCTGCCCTGAAGTCCATTTACAACAAGATTATCAACAATTGCACAACATGTGATTGTAAACTAACTATTATCCTTTGTGATTCCTCAACGTATAGATGTGGAACGTATCTCCACCCTCCCTCCATGAAGTCCTCCTTCAGCGTATTACTGTTAATTAGTCTCATCCGGTGAACATGTCGATGACCGATCCCCATGGTCATTACACTACTCCTGTTACACTCTCCTCAAATGTCCTGTAATACGCCACGCCCAATGTGAGAATGACCATTTGGTGACCTATAAATAACCCCGCCAATATCTGTGCCTCTCTGTTCCCTTCTGACCCAGTCTGACCAGCCTCAGTGATGTCTCTCACCCACGATGGAATGACAGCGGAGACGTGATGGGCCGAATGGCCTAATTCTGCTCCTATCACTTATGAATACACTGGTCTACTGATCCCGTCCTGAACTACACTACACTCATCATCGGCGGTCACTGGAAACGAGTATGACTGTCCTCTCATGGAGGTCGCCTGTGCGTGACTTTGTTTAACGTGGGGAGACTGGTGCACAGACAGCCACCACACCATTGTCCTCCGCCTGTTCCACCGTTGAGGTCTTGGTTGGATTGCTCTTTGTCAGAGACCTCCCCCTCGACCTTACCGCCATGGGTGGCCCTACCAGGAGCTTAGCTCCAGACGGAATCGCTCTCAGGATCTCAGGTCCACACAAGCTTCTCCACCACGACAAGGTGACACTACTTTCAAGAGAGAGCTAGATAGGGCTCTTAAAAATAGCAGAGTCAGGGTATATGGGGAGAAGGCAGGAACAGGGTACTGATTGGGGATGATCAGCCATGATCACATTGAATGGTGGTGCTGGCTTGAAGGGCCGAATGGCCTCCTCCTGCACCTATTGTCTATTGTCTACACCACACTACTCTATTACTTATTACTGAAACATTAACTATTTGACCCTTTATTTTGATTTTTATCATCTAACTTGTGATCGCTGTCAACATTAAGACAAAACATTTTTAATTTCAGCCTCTTTGATGTTTTTCTCACTTTGATCTCTTTTGCCGTTGCCTTTCATGGGCTGTGTATTCTTTATTCTTTTTCTAAATTCCGCTTCCAGGATTTTGTGTCAATCTTCACCCTGACTGTAATGTACCACCTGCCCAAGTACTATGTGGCTAATGTCCCCAGTGTGTAGGATAGTGCTGGTGTAGTGAGGGTGGGGGGGCTGTGGTCGGCGCGGACTCAGTGGGCTTGTCTAAAAGTGGTGCCTGGGTCCTGGCTGAAGTTTTTGCCACTTGGGTCGATGCTGGGGATATTGATGTCGTTGCGCGCGCGCGCGGTGAGCCAGCTTTGGTGTGATTTATACACGATCCTCCAGGCAGGAAGTTGTAATGAAAAATAGATGATCTTTTGTTATGTGCCCAACATTCAAAATGAAACGTGAGCATTTAAAAAAAAAGATTTTGCCAAGCGATCTGCCTGCGCTGATCATTTAGCTGTGATTCCAGTGAAGAATGTGGTGTGTGTGTCACTGAAAGATTGTCAGCATTGCACCACACGTGAAGGAGGCACTGGTGATTTAGTTACAGCAAAAAGGTAAACGATGATTGGGCTGCTACACTTTACAGCACTTCTGTGATTTATATTTAATCGTGTTCTTAAATTATTCCTTGTCAAGCAAAGTGGTGGACAATTTACACAGCAGAGCTAAATGTCCTTCCGCTTACTAAACCGTTGGTAATCTTCATTCCAGATGTGAATCAACTTTTACAAGGGCTCTCTGATTATCAATTTCCTTTTGAAAGGCTACTATGCAACACTTCTGGTGCCATGATATTTTACAGAAAATTGAATAAAAGCCACATCATTTATCTCTTAGAAAGCATTTGTGGTAAAAGTCCCACATCGCGATGGCCACAGCTTTGCTGGGACTGACCTAGATTAGTGTAGTTTGGTTTGGAGATACAGCGTGGAAACAGGCCCTTCGGCCCACCGAGTCCATGCCGACCAGCGATCCCCGCACACTAACACAATCCTACACACACACTAGGGACAATTTACATTTACACCAAGCCAATTAACCTACATACCTGTACGTCTTTGGAGTGTGGGGGGAAACCGAAAACCTATGTGTTCACGGGGAGAACGTACAAACTCCACACAGACAGCACCCGTAGTCAGGATGGAACCCGGGTCTCTGGCGCTGTGAGGCAGCAACTCTACCGCTGCACCACCGTGCCGCACCAACAAATTGTCTCAAAGCTTCAGGAATTTGAGACAATTGCAACAGCGTCGTAGATGCACACACTGTCTTCATGCTTCTATTTCACAGTCTAATTAACATCAGGAGGTTTCAATATTTCAGTACATCAAATTGAATGAAGAAATGCTCTCTGCCCCATTAAACCTTTAATGCATTGCTTACAATAACAGAAATTCTTTACTTTGCTGAATATCAATTTCATGTTTATAATGATTTTGAATCCCCTAAGACTTTAATATGATGAATATTAGGTAAAAGCTGTTTTCTTTGCGGCAGAGACTGTTTCAAAGCACGATATTTCTGGTCAGTGTAGGGAGGAAATGCAGATGCTGGTTTCAACTAAGAAAGACACAAAATGCTGGAGTGACAGCGCGCCAGGCAGCATCTCTGGAGAAAAGCTGAGACAATGCCCCAGCTACACTAGTCCCACCTGCCTGCACTGGGTATTTTCAGAAGGCCTTCGATAAGGTGCTGCTCGGGAAGATGAGAGCTCACGGTATTAAAGGGAAGATACTAGCACGGATAGTAGGTTGGCTGGATGGCAGAAGGCAAAGAGTTGCAATAAAAGAGGCAGGAAACATGTTCTCGACGTTGGGGGAGTCCAGAACCAGGGGCCACAGTTTAAGAATAAGGAGTAAGCCATTTAGAACGGAGACGAGGAAACACTTTTCTACACAGAGAGTTGTGAGTCTGTGGAATTCTCTGCCTCAGAGGTCGGTGGAGGCAGGTTCTCTGGATGCTTTCAAGAGAGAGCTAGATAGGGCTCTTAAAGATAGCGGAGTCAGGGGATATGGGGAGAAGGCAGGAACGGGTTGGGGATGATCAGCCATGATCACATTAAATGGCAGTGCTGGTTCGAAAGGCCGAATGGCCTACTCCTGCACCTATTGTCTATTGTCTCTTGTCTAAAAGGTTGGCTGCCAGTGACTAGCGGAGTTCCGCAGGGGTCGGTGCTGGGGCCGCTGCTCTTCACGTTGTATATTAATGATTTGGACGAGGGGATTGAAGGCTTTGTGGCCATGTTTGTGGATGATATGGAAATAGGTGGAGGGGCCGATAGTGTAGAGAAAGCAGGGACTCTGCAGAAGGACTGGGACAGGTTGGGAGAGTGGGTAGAGAAGTGGCAGATGGAATATAGTGCAGCAAAGTGTGGAGTCATGTATTTTGGTCGTAGGAATCATCTTTTAAATGGGGAGGGAATCCAGAAATCGGAGGTACAGAGGGACTTGGGAGTGCTGGTGCAGGATTCCCAAAAAGATAATTCTACTCCTTTAACCTGTGATCTTGTGAATTCAAAATCACCTTCCTGGCAACAGAATTGAAATGTCATTCAAATATTTGCAGTTTCTGTCAGGGAAATAAAGTCTTTCAAAAACAGTTTTTTTCTAAATCAGCAAAGTGTTTGAAACTTTTCAACCTTCATTCCCAAACTGTGCGGAGGGGGGGGGGGGGGGGGGCAAAATGAGTTCATAAATGATGGGAGCAGATTGAGGCCATTCGGCCCATCAGTGAGCTGTTGTTTGTGTGGGTGGTGGTGATCTTGGTTGCGTAAACAGGAGTTCACTTTTTGCTTCAGTTCTCTCTGTTTTATCTTTCTCAAGGAGGGTTGTATTAAAGATATAATGTTGAAACTGTTCCAACAAGCCCACAGGAAACATTATGCATTTAAACTTACTGTAGTTAATTGCTTCAACAAAATGCTCGATTCTGCTTGGCAATATAGTACTCATTGCTGCCTGCATTTATATCTGATTCTTGTCCATGTAAGCATTGAAGTTGGGAGGTTTTTTTTGTTTAACCGCCTATTACAAAGCTTACAAAGTTTAGAGTACAGAAATACGTTGTGAAGATCGACCAGCTTGTGTTGACATTCTCCACACAAGCAGTGATTCTGACATAGGAGGAATTCTCTGCCACTGAGGGCAGTGGAGGCCAATTCACTGGATGTTTTCAAGAGAGAGTTAGATTTAGCTCTTAGCTAACAGAATCAGGGGATATGGGGAGAAGGCAGGAATGGGGTACTGATTTGGATGATTAGCCATGATCATATTGAATGGCGTTGCTGGCTGGAAGGGCCGAATGGCCTACTCCTTGTACCATTTGCCTATGTTTCTATGTCTATACTGAGCAGGATGGGAATAAGCCAAGTGTAAGGGCTGCTCTTGTGTTGGCTGTGGGGCTGATGAAGAGTTTGATCTTGGTGAAGACTGACGTGTCATTTGTGTTTGTGTGCAGGTGTGACAGGGTCAGGAGGCAGCGAGTGTTCGTGCGGCAGGAACCACTTCACCTGTGCCGTGAGTGCCTTTGGCGAATGCACCTGCATCCCCGCGCAGTGGCAATGTGATGGCGACAACGTTTGTGGAGACCACAGTGACGAAGATGGCTGCAGTAAGTAATGTGGTGGTGAGCTGATCACCCAGCCATCTTCTCCGTCCTCGACCCATTTGTCTTGGATTTGCAACAACATAAGGTCATATGTGATAGGAGCAGAATTAGGCCATTCAGCCCATCAAGTCTACTCCACCATTCAATCATGGCTGATCTACCTCCTAACCACATTCTCCTGCCTTCTACCCATAACCCCTGACACCCGTACTAATCAAGAATCTATCTATCTTTGCCTTAAAAATATCCACTGACTTGGCCTCCACAGCCGTCTGTGGCAATGAGTCCCATAGTGTGGTTGTCTTGGTAATGTAGTGATGTTTAGTCTAGAGATGCAGCGTGGAAACAGGCCCTTCAGCCCAGTGAGTCCACGCCAACCAGCGATCCCCAGCACACTACCACTATCCTACACACACTAGGGACAATTTACAATTTTATCGAAACCAATTTGCTGACAAACCGCACGTCTTTGGAGTGTGGGAGGGAACCAGAGCAGCCGGAGAAAAAACAATTCACGCACGGGGAGAACGTACAAACTCCGTAAAGACAGCACCCGTAATCAGAATCGAACCTGGGTCTCTGGCACTGTGAGGCAGCAACTCTACCGCTGCGCCACTGTGACACCTAGAGTCACATCAGGCCCATCAGCCCAACTTGCCCACACCGACCTCACCTGTACTTTCATCTTTCGTATGATTTAATTACATCCTTACAAAGATGCATGTCTGGGAATTCAGTGATATAGGTAGCTGAATAATAACCACCGTGAGAAGGTGTGGAAATCCATGTGGCATTGGGTTATAGTTTCTGTACAAAATAGTCAGCAACGTTTCATGTTTTTAGATTCCAATTCTTTCATTGGTTCATTCCCAGCACATCAAGAAATCCAACAGGCACTGTTGTGTTTTGTGGCAAATCTCACATTTGTGAAGCATTTGTTGCCATGAGAGGGAAACTGTGGTATATCCTCTGCCTCTGTGGTAGACACAGAGTGCTGGAGTAACTCAGCGGGTCAGGCAGCATCTCTGGAGAGAAGGACGGGGCGACGATTTGGGTCGAGACACTTTTCAGTCTCAGAGTCTGAAGAAGTCTGAAGAAGGGTCTCGACCCAAAACGTCACCCATTCCTTCTCTCCAGTGATGCTGCCTGACCCGCTGAGTTACTCCAGCACTCTGTGAAACGTCACCTATCCATGTTCTCCACAGATGCTGCCTGACCCGCTGAGTTACTCCAGCACTCTGTGAAACGTCACCTATCCATGTTCTCCACAGATACTGCCTGACACGCTGAGTTACTCCAGCACTCTGTGAAACGTCACCTATCCATGTTACGGCAGCATCTATGGAGCGAAGGAAATAGGCAACGTTTCACCCGAAACCCTTCCGGGTTTCGGCCCGAAACGTTGCCTATTTCCTTCAGGGTTTCGGCCCGAAAGGTTGCCCATTCCCTTCGCTGCACAGATGCTGCCTGACCCGCTGAGTTGCTCCAGCACTCTGTGAAACGTCACCTATCCATGTTCTCCACAGATGCTGCCTGACCCGCTGAGTTACTCCAGCACTCTGTGCAAACGTCACCTATCCATGTTCTCCACAGATGCTGCCTGACCCGCTGAGTTACTCCAGCATTTTGTGTCTGCACTACTGAAGAGCTATTTTAGTCCCACAATCCCCACATCACTCCACTAATTAGACTCCCGCCAACTATCAACATTAAGGCTCAGTCTCGAACTGAACAGCACGAGGATTGCAATTTCAAATTGACCATTTGAAGCATTGTGGCCGCAGGTGAACGCGAGCCAGCTCTGTGAATTTCACCTGTATTAAATTATTTACAATAGAGACTTTATTCACCCGTCAGAAAGAACAGGGCTCAAGATTGTTTGAGGCAAAGAATCTCTGTTTTCTTGGATCTCTTGTTGTGTTTTGTTCTGCTCCTCGGGTATAATCTTTGAGTTACCTGTGTGGAGCTCTGACAAATGTGAATGCACATAGTGATGTTTCCGTGGCATGGCAGCATTTTGCTGCAGATTTGATGCATTATTGAGCCCTGATGTGTCTCAACATGTAGCCTCGCTGCAACATACTCTGGCAACCCATTAGTGAGTTAGAAGGCACTTCTCCTTCAAGGTAGATGGTGATAAATAATGAAATATTTAAGCTGACCTAATTCCACATTGTACTGACAAATCCTGACAGTTATTCATTCCCTGCCATCCTGGGGAATTCAGTGGAAATGGTTGATAATTTTATGGTCCACAGTGGATCTATCATGCCCCTGAATTATTCATGCGCTTGAGAACAGTAGAAAGAAGATGGTTTCATTAATTAAAACAAATGGTCTCGCAACACAACAGGCTACAGAATGGAAGGCATAGTAACTTATTTCCTATGTAAATGGATTAACTTTGAGTAGTTATCTCCAGCAATCATTCTGAAGTTAGATGCTGTTCATTCGAAACGGGATGGGGGATTCGCAGCTAAAATTCACATTAATGTTAATGTGGGCGGCACAGTGTCGCAGCGGGTACAGCTGCTGCCTCACAGCGCCAGTGGCCCAGGTTCGATCCTGACCTCTGCTGCTGTCTGTGTGCAGTTTGCACGTTCTCCCTGTGACCACGTGGATTTCCTCCGGGTGCTCCGGTTTCCTCCCACATCCCAAAGACGTGCGGGTTTGTAGGTTAATTGGCCCTCTGTATATTGCCCCCTAGTGTGTAGGGAGTGGGTGAGAAAGTGGGGATAACATAGAACTAGTGTAGAAGCCAACGTCCATCACGACTGGCTACTACACTAGAAATATATAAAATAGGCGCAGGAGTAGGCCATTCGGCCCTTCGAACCAGCACCGCCATCAATATGATCATGGCTGATCATCCAAAATCAGTACCCCGTTCCAGCTTTTTCCCCATATCCCTTGATTCCGTTAGCCCCAAGAGCTAAATCTAACTCTCTCCTGAATACATCCAGTGAATTGGCCTCCACTGCCTTCTGTAGCAGAGAATTCCACAGATTCACAACTCTCTGGGTGAAAAAGTTTGTCTTCATCTCCGTTCTAAATGGCCGACCCCTTATTCTTAAACTGTGACCCCTGGTTCTGGACTCCCCCAACATGGGGAACATGTTTCCTGCATCTAGCCTGTCCAATCCCTCAAGAATGTTATGTTTCTATAAGATTCCCTCCCATCCTTCTAAATTTGTTTAACTACAGGGTACAAAACTAGCAATGCTGAATGAAGAGACACACTGAGAATGTGTTTTTCTTTTATTATGAATATAGTTAATTTTATAAAGTTTGAGAGTGTGGTGTTTTCCCCAATGATGCTGCTTGACGGGTTGAGTTTCAGGGGTTAGTTGGCTTTGTACCAGTTGCAGCATCTGCATCTCTTGTGTCCAGTTTCCCGTCTCTCTGCTTTGCCCAAGTGGTGCGTGATCTGGTGGTGAATTACAGAGACACAGCGGGAAGTATCTGGAGAGAAACTGGGTCAATGTTCCCATTGAGTGGGAGGAGAGAGCGGTGTAATGATCGCTCCTGAGAGTCAACTATGAACTCTTGTTCCAATCTCTCTCCCTCTGCTCTGCACCTTACGTGACATCATGTACCTTGGCATCATGTACCTTGGCATCATGTACCTTGGCATTGATGCATCACTTCCATGCACCATTCAGTTGTTGAGTATTTTTCTGGTGAGATGGAAGGGGAGAAGTATTTACATGTGTTTTTGTAGAAGTCAATCAACTTGTGTCCTGTAGTTTGTCGTGCACAGTGAACAGGCAGGAGTCCACTGAATATTAATATTAAAATATTAAATATTTTAATTATAATCTGAGTACGTACATTTGTATGCGCTCATAAACTAGTATCTCAAGGTCTCAACGTGAGGAGATTCATGTTCTCCAGAGATGCTGCCTGACCCGCTGAGTTACTCCAGCACTCTGTGAAACGTCACCTATCCATGTTCTCCACAGATGCTGCCTGTCCCGCTGAGTTACTCCAGCACTCTGTGAAACGTCACCTATCCATGTTCCGGCAGCATCTATGGAGCGAAGGAAATAGGCAAAGTTTCGGGCCGAAACCCGGAAGGGTTTCGGGCCGAAACGTTGCCTATTTCCTTCCGGGTTTCGGCCCGAAAGGTTGCCCATTTCCTTCGCTCCACAGATGCTGCCTGACCCGCTGAGTTACTCCAGCACTCTGTGAAACGTCACCTATCCATGTTCTCCACAGATGCTGCCTGACCCGCTGAGTTACTCCAGCACTCTGTGAAACGTCACCTATCCATGTTCTCCAGAGATGCTGCCTGACCCGCTGAGTTACTCCAGCACTCTGTGTCTTCTCTCAGATACACCATACTACCAATGGCTGTGGAGGTCGTCATTGGGTATTTGTAAAGTGAAGGCTGGCAGGTTCCTGATTAGTACGGGTTTCAGGAGTGATGGGAAGAAGGCAGGAGAATGGGGTTGAGAGGGTGAGATATATCAGCCATAATTGAATGGCGGAGTAGACTAGATGGGCCGAATGGCCTAATTCTGCTCTTAAGACGTTTGAACTTGGATACAATCAATTCAAAACTCCAGTGCAGTAGACATTAGACTTTAGAGATACAGTGCATAAAAAGGCCATTCGGCCCACCGATTCCCTGCTGACCAGCGATCCCTGTACACTAGTGCTATCTTACACCCTAGGGACAATTTACAATTTTTACCAAAGCCATTTATCCTCCAAACCTGCAGTCGGAGATACAAAGGGGAAGGTTGTGAGTGTGGATGGGTCAGGGCTACCACTGTGATTGGCCACCATACACAGTACTGACTGAAGCCCACCCTTACACACATCGATTTATGCCTTTGAACAAAACTGTTTTAGTTTGAAAGGTTCCACGGGGTTGAATCCTGTCACATGATGTGACGTTTGGCTCCGTTGGCCGTTGCCACACAGGTGCTTCTGTCTGTGAGCGGGTGCCCTGATACAGGGAGGCCACACCAGGCTTTGGCAGTGAAGGTCGATCACTTCAGCTCTGCCCCAGGGACCTCAACTCAGGGATCAGACTGACAGCTCGCTCACATTATTGGTCTTTAAACATTGCCCTGTCTTGCCCCACAAAGGTCAGGGTTGTCACCTGCCAGCCTCAGAGAGGTATTGTCAGCTGCCCTGCTGTATCTCCGGACTGAAGCTGACAGTGTTGGCCTTAAAAAATCTATCCAAAGCACCGACTCTTCCACCGTTCCCCGTTCCACACTTGCAACGTGTCACAGTCAGCATCGGCCTCTAGGCAACACTGCTTCAATGGGCCTCGCCACAGTGAGAGGAACACTCGAGAACATCGACACAACATGCCAGAGTAACTCAGCGGGACATCTCTGGAGAGAGGGAATGGGTCGAGAACCTTCGTCAGACGACCCCAGGAATGAGTGGATTAACCTATGATGAGCGTTTGTCGGCACTGGGCCTGTACTCACTGGAGTTTAGAAGAATGAGGGGGGGGGGGGGCCTGATTGAAACAAACCAAATAGTGAAAGGCCTGGATAGAGTGGATGTGCAGAGGATGTTTCCACTACTGGGAGAGTCTAGGACTAGAGGTCACAGCCTCAGAATTAAAGGATGTTCTTTCAGGAAGGAGATGAGGAGAAATTTCTTTAGCCAGTGGGTGGTGAATCTGTGGAATTCTTTGCCACAGAAGGCTGTGGAGGCCAAGTCAGTGGATATTTGTAAGGCAGAGATAGAAAGATTCTTGATTCTTCTTCTCAGCCTGACTGACTGAGCTACTCCAGCATGTTGTGTCTGTCTTAGCCTATCACTGTACCTCGGTACATGTGACACTAAACTATGACCCTAAACCCCCTGGCCACTCATGTGGCCTCCTGGGAGATATCCCTTGATTGAGGGGCGTGTCCACCATACCGTGCCCCCCCATGTCCAGCAGCGGGAGGACCCTAGACTGTGGCCCTCCCCCACCGAGCCTTGGCGTTGGCTGCACCGAGCTTCAGTGCGTCCCTCAGCACGTACTCCTGCAGTCTGCAGCGGGCCAGTCGGCAACATTCCCTGACAGACATCTCGCTCTGCTGGGTGGTGAACAATGCTCGGGCAGACCAAAGAGCATCTTTCACCGAGTTGATGACCTTCCAGCAGCACTCGATGTCAGTCTCTGAATGTGTCCCTGGGAACAGTCCGTAAATCACAGAGTCCTCTGTTACCCCCTGGTTCTTCATCTCCCTGCTCTCAGTAAAAGACTGTGCATTCACGCTATCTTTTCAAAAGCTATTGAACCACCAAATGACCTTCATACTTAAGGAGGGTCTGAAGAAGGGTCTCGACCCGAAACGTCGCCTATTCCTTCGTTCCATAGATGCTGCCTCACCCGCTGAGTTTCTCCAGAATTTTTGTCTACCTTCATATTTAATGCAGCAAGCACCATGTAACATGTTTCATCCAACAAGGACTCTTGGTTTTGTTTCTTTGCTCCATTCTCTGTGAACAGACATCAAACAAGAGAGTGGAAAGGAATTATCCACGAGTTTTAAAGTGTTGAAATCTCTGCGCACTCACACACACACACTGAAAGCAGTGTGGAACAAAAGTGGCTTGCAGCGGCTGGGATATCTTGTACAACCCCTTCTTAAACAGACTTCCTTTCCACCACGCCATTGCCTGGACAAATGAACAGCAGTGGTTAATGTGAGCGTCTCAGATAGACTTCCTCTCTTTAGTCCATGTGTGACGTTGCCTCTGTGGTGTAATCTCTGTGGTGCTGGGGTAGAGGGGATTTGGCCTTTGACTCTGTCGATGGGTCCTTTGTCAGTCAGCCAGGCAATCAGTGAACAGCCTGTCTCCATAAACATCCCGATAAATGATGGAAGTGAAGTTTCTGTCCACAGATTGGTTGAGTCGTGGCTACATTAACCAATGCTTCTTAACTCTCCATAAACCCAATCACGGGGACCAGTTTCTGCAATTCATGTTTGTTCTCCAAATTACATCGATCATGTACATGTCAGAGAATTCTCTCAAGGAGGACGTCACGGTGGCGCAGCGGTAGAGTTGCTGCCTCACAGCGCCAGACACCCGGGTGCTGTCTGTACGGAGTGTGTATGTTCTCCCTGTGACCGTGTGGGTTGTCTCCGGGTGCTCCTGTTTCCTCCCACACTTCAAAGTTGTGCGAGTTTGTAGGTTAATTGGCTTTGGTAAATTGTAAATTGCCCCGAGTGTGTGTAGGATAGTGCTAGTGTACGGGGTGATCGCTGGTCGGCGCGGACGCTCTCCGGGTCGAAGCGACAGTTTCCGCGCTGTATCTCTCATTGGTAAAACATTGGAGATGTTTTTTTCTGAGCCTCGGTCTGCATTGGCCAGTTGCTTTGGAGATTACTCGGCTGTTTGATTTGTGAGATGGGACGGCTAGAGGATTTGTCTCCGTTTTACTGAGTGATTCGTGTTCTTCAACGTCAGCTCCATCCGTAACAAGACTGAAAACAGCCTCTGTTTCCTCTGTGGGGTTAATTCATGCGCTGGGTTGTTGCTTTGTCCGACAACACCAACTAAACAACATGGGAAATATCCTCCCTGTGTTTCATGGACTTTAGTACGGACTCTGCTCATGGGCCAGTCCAGAGCTGAGACCTGGGATTTACCTGTACTGCCTGTTCCAGCTCCTGATCTCACTGTGATTAGATGAAAGACAACGAGCGAGAGAGAGAGAGAGAGAGAGAGAGAGTAATTTTATATTAGAAGCATCCTATATAATGCGTAGGAAGGAACTGCAGATGCTGATTTAAGCTGAATATAGACGCAAAATGCTGGACTAACTCAGGCAGGGACAGGCAGTATCTCTGGAGAGAAGGAATGGGTGATGTTTCAGATCGAGACCCTTCAGCCCGAAACGTCACGCATTCCTTCTCTCCAGAGATGCTGCCTGTCCCGCTGAGTTACTCCAGCATTTTGTGTCTATCCTATTTAATGTTTACGGGATTAATATGTTGGCCAACATTGTTGGGCAAGGGGTCAGTATCCTCTCTATCAGGCTACATTCTTGCTGTTTACAATGCTACAATATACACCACACTATATTCTCTATAGCACTATAATCAATACACACCACACTATATCACACTGCATTCTCTCGCCCACCCTATAGTCAATCATGCTTCCTCTGATGATGCTACAAAAATAAAGCAATGATATTTTATTCAACGTGACTACAGTCACAATGTCATTCCGCCTTCTATTGTTGAAAATAATGGCCTGGAATGCAGGTAAGTTGAGCAAAAGTGCTGGAGTAACTCAGCAGGACAGGCAGCATCTCTGGAGAGAAGGAATGAGAGACGGAAGAGGCGACTTTGATGTTGTTCCCTGCTTGTTGTGGGTGGAACGAGTTGGCAGATGATGAAGAGGTGGGTGGGGCACATGGCTCACGTTGGTGGAGAGAGGGAGTCAGCTGATTGCTCAGTCATTGTTCACAACAACACCACTGATCTAACCTGATGCCAGCAATTTTGGCGGATCCATTTCATGCCCATCAGATTTGATCAAGTGCCAGAATTACTTGGTGTTGATCCAATCATGGAGAGGCTGCTACTCTTAGCTAAAGTGCACTATCATCCCACAGCACATTTTAATCGCTGGTAAATTCTATAAAATATTTACTGCTGTGGTTGTTTTCACCAGAAGAAAAGAATAAGGAGGTTTCTTAATCTCGGCAATGTTTATATAAAAGCGCTTACAAGATATTTGCATTTCTCAAATCTGTTTTTCATTGTTTTTCTACATTCATAGTTCATTTTTTCTTTCAATCAGAAGCTGAAGTAAATCTCTGAAAATCTCTGACCAAGGGTCCACAGATGCTGCCTGACCCGCTGAGTTACAGATACAGCGCGGAAACAGGCCCCTTCAGCCCACCGAGTCCGCGCCGACCAGCGATCACCCCGTACACTAACACTATGCTACACACTAGGGACAATTTACAGAAGCCAATTAGCCTTTGGAGTGTGGGAGGAAACCGAAGCACCCGGAGAAAACCCACGTGGTCACGGGGAGAACGTACAAACTCCATACAGACAGCACCCGTTGTCAGGATTGAACCCGGGTCTCAGGCGCTGTGAGGCAGTAACTCTACCGCTGCGCCACCGTGCCTCCAGCACTTTGTGTTTTGCTCAATATTCCGGCATCTGCAGTTCCTTGTCTCTCTCTCTCTCTCTCTCACTGAATATCTTCACAGAGAACATTAAAAAGTGTTTCATAAAAGTTAATGCAACAATCGCCGTGATATTTCTACACTCCGGTTTTCACTTTTCTTTCTGATGTGAACCTTTCCCTGAATCGCTCATGTCAGAGAAGATCCCGTGATAGGCTGGAGGTAAGCACCAAGCACTCACATATTCCCAGCTCCAGGGAAGGCGTTTAGGCGACAAGTTTCACCCAGAGTTATGGAAAGTTCTGAAGACGTGCCAACATATCATTTAAGGCTTAGGGCGTCGAAATCTAGGGGGCCTCCGGCCAAGGCAGGACACCTGCCGTTCAACTCTGAGCGGCCCCCCCTCTCTATCTCTCTCTCTCTCTCTGTGTCACTCTGCATCTCCGCCCGCCATCCGTATCTGCGCTCCGCTCTCCGCTCGCTCCTCATCCGCCGGCACGTGCGCACTGCACCATCCCTATCCATGTACCTCTCCAAATGTCTTTTAAATGCAAGACAGAATGAGATAGAGCTCTTAGGTCTAACGGAATCAAAGGATATGGGGAGAGCAGGAACAGGGCTCTGATTTTGGATGATCAGCCATGGACATATTGAATGGCAGTGCTGGCTCGAAGGGCCGAATGGCCTACTCCTATTTTCTATGTTTCTATGTCTACATGCTATTGTGATTTTCCACTATAACTGCATTTAAAAGACATTTGGACAGGTACGTGGATAAGGGTCAACACAGGTAGATGGGACTAGTGTGGATGGGGCACCTTGGTCAGCATGGACAAGTTGGGCCGAAGGGCCTGTTTCTGTGCTGTGTGACTCTAAATCTCGAGGACTTCACTCCACTGGGAAGCTTCAAGTTCAATATGAATGAGCACTAAATGTCTAAATGCCTCCGCACAATCCTTCACTATAATAAATTGGATGCCATAAAGAGACGATTTCTCCACAAAGTATCTTTCTCTTGCGATGTCAAGACATTCCCCCTAATCTTTGAGATACAGCACATTTTGAGGGGTAGATTTTATGAATTTTTAAATTGGATTTGTATGTTGGAAGTGATGTTCGTGTTCAGTGTGAGGCGGAGTCATTTATAACGAGCTGCCCATTCCCCACGAGGATTCTCTTCTCCTGGGCATTACGCAAACTGTGAGGCTTTTGAAAGCTTTCTGATCTTTCAAAGCCCTGCCACTGCTGGGTAGTTATTTATGCTTTTGTTCTGTGTACTTAATAGGTTGGCAAAGGAACTTTGCGCTATGATTTATTGGTCAACCTAGTTTTTGTTTTTTGCCTGCTCGGATGTAAGAATGAAATTTATGAGACCGTTGCTCTGATCGAGTGGATTTCTACCAAAATCAATAAGTTAATTGTGTGCTGCTTTGAGCTCTCGCTTGGGCAACTGTGAGTTGAAATAATATGATGACTGGAATCTCAGAGCTTCCATCCCACTGGTTGTTGTCAGAACTCCACTGGAAGGAACACATCCCAGTGCCAAATATCACACATTCCTTCCCCCCACAGATGCTGCCTGACCCGCTGAGTTACTCCAGCACTCTGTGAAACGTCACCTATCCATGTTCTCCAGAGATGCTGCCTGACCCGCTGAGTTACTCCAGCACTCTGTGAAACGTCACCTATCCATGTTCTCCACAGATGCTGCCTGACCCGCTGAGTTACTCCAGCACTCTGTGAAACGTCACCTATCCATGTTCTCCACAGATGCTGCCTGACCCGCTGAGTTACTCCAGCACTCTGTGAAACGTCACCTATCCATGTTCTCCACAGATGCTGCCTGACTCACACAGTTGAGGAAGTAGTTGAGGCTGGGACTATCCCAACATTAAAGAAACAGTTAGACAGGTACATGAATAGGACAGGTCTGGACGGATATTCACCAAATGCTGGCAGGTGGGACTAGTGTAGCTGGGATATGTTGGCCGGTGTTGGCGAGTTGGGCTGAAGGGCCTGTGTCCACACTGTACCACTCTATGACTAGTGTGTGTAGATAGTGTTAGTGCGGGATTCGCTGGTCGATGCGGACTCAGTGGGCCAAAGGGCCTGTTTCCACGCTGTGTCTCATAAGTGTTCAGAGCATAAGAATTATGCTGTTTAAGAAGGAACTGCAGATGCTGGAAAATCGAAGGTACACAAATATGCTGGAGAAACTCAGCGGGTGCAGCAGCATCTATGAAGCATAGGAAATAGGCAACGTTTCGGGCCGAAACCCTTCTTCAGACTCAGATTCTTAAGAATTAAGCTGTTTGGCCCATCAAGTCTACTCCACCATTTAATCATGGCAGATCTAAACTATCTCCAAACTAAAACAATTTTAATCAACAACTTTTAGGAGGTTCTGAATGTGGAACTAGAATGGAGTATTCAGTTATAGGGACTATATTCCTGCACGTTTAGAGAGATTGGTATTGAGGGAGTGTCCAGAGCGAGGTTCATCACTACAGCTAACTTCACCGATACACCAGAACGCAGATCAGCCTGAGGAAGGGTCTCCACCCGAAACATCACCCACTCCTTCTCTCCAGACATGCTGCCTGTCCCGCTGAGTTATTCCAGCATTTGGTGTCTATCTTCGTGGTTTCGACCAACATCTGCAGTTCCTTCCTTCACCAAAACTCTGTCAATTCCAGTGGTTTTAATGTATTGACACCAGGGCCAGGGTTTTATCAACTATTTTCCATTCAGAAGTCACACAGGCATGTGATGCATTTGCCAAATTCTTTACTTGTGAAATATAAATAGTAAATGCAAGAATCACACAGTTATCTGTGAAGTGACAATGAGTTTTAGTTTGTGTATCTACCATTCTGATGTCCGTGTATTTTGGCAACCACTACTTTACACACAATGTGTTCTAGTGATCTTCCGTGTGTCGTTGCCAATATCGGTGTCGTTCCGTCTCCTGTGAAACCCAAGAGAGGACAGGTGCTGCAATCTGGAGCCAAAAACAATGTACGATGGTGGAAGGGATGAGTGTACCAAGGAGTTGCGGAGGGAGCGGTCTCCGCGGAAAGGAGTGGGAATGGGAATATGTGACGGGTGGTGGGATCACTCTGAAGGTGGTGGAAATGTCGGAGAATGATGGTTTAATGTGAGGGGGGAAAATAGTTAATAGGAACCTGAGGGGTAACGTTTTCACACAGAGGGTGGTGGGTGTATGCAACAAGCTGCCAGAGGAGGTAGTTGAGGCTGGGACTAAAGCTGGGACTAAAGCAGCATTTAAGAAACATTTAGACAGGTACATGGATAGGACGGGTTTGGAGGGATATGGGCCAAACACGGGCAGGTGGGACTAGTGTAGGTGGGACATGTTTGCCAGTATGGGCAGGTTGGGCCGATGGGCCTGTTTCCACACTGTTTGACTGTGACTCTGGATACAGAGGCTGGTGGAGTGGAACTTGGGGACCAGGGTAACTGTCCTTGTATCATCTGGGAGGAAGGGGGAGCGAGAGTAGAACACCGAGTCGTGGAGGAGACGCGGAGGAGATGCGGAGGATCGATCTATAACAGCATTGGGGGGGGGGGGGGGAGGAACACTTTATTAAAGGCAGAAGACATCCTTGAGTTGAGTTCTACATTTGGAGTGGTCACCGATTGTCTGGAGAGAAGGTTTCCAAGCAAAGCAACAAGCTCAACACCAATCACCACTCCGTCAGTGACATCACCTGAACCTCCAGCAGGTTGGCTGGAGGATTAATAATATTTGAGGCTGTTTCACTGAGGAGTGGGTCCTGTGCCATGCGTGTCCCACTGAGGTCCCGTGTTGGAATGTTGGCCCGCGTGACTCTCCCACGGGCAACGTCCCTGCTCCCACATGCGTGGGCTGGCGGGGAAAGCTGGGAAACAGGATCTCTTGGTTAGAAAAGAAAAGGAAAGGATTCCATTGGGAAAAGCGGGGTGGACAACCTGTACATGAATCTTCTCCACCCACCTCTGGAAAATAGCTGCCGCATCAAACTAATTTCCAGGACATATTCCTGGCACTGCCTGTGGAACTGTGTCATAGTTTAATTTCCATTATATTTTATGGAGTCTGAGCCTTAAAGGCCTTTAATGAAATACTATTTCTCCTGCGATCAGAATATTAAAGAAAGGGATGATGAAACATGCAACAGTACAGTACAGATACAGGCCCTTCGGCCCACAATATCCATGTTGAACATGATGCCGGGTTAAACTACCCCCTCTCTGCCTGCACGTGATCTGTATCCCTCTATTCCCTGCATATCCATGTGCCTGTCCCAAATCCTGTTTAACACCCCTGTTGTATCTGCCTCCACCACCACCCAGTGAGTTCCATTATATATTGTGGTTTTAACATACGACTATGTAATGTACACAAACCATATTACATTTAAGGGATAAATGGTTTGGTACCTAAATTTAGATAACTGCCCTGCAGCATCTTGCATTAAAAAAGATATTTGGAAAAACTAACCAGGACATTATTTTGAAATCTGTATTCCCTAATGTTGCAAACATCATTGATATTCTCTCTTCATTCCACGGCTGTGCTGCCTTTGATGTGGAATCGTCGTAACATTAAATTAGATCCTGCAGGATTTCATAAGTCTAATCAGTTGTTCATAAACTCCTTGGAGATTCGTGCCGGTGTTTGTGAGAAGTGCGTGGTGTCGCAGTGGCTGAATCACACACTGCCTCTCCCATGAAGAAAGGCGTGAGCTGGGCTAGCTGCTGCCTTGCACAACAGTCTCTTGGGGTGGGAGATTGCAACCTTCACTGGATCCGCCCTGTTTCGACGAATGAAATCAGCCCGACGTGCACAATCAAATAAGATCAAATAGAACAAGTTGTCCTACAACTTTAGGCTGTGCACGCCATACGCAAGAAGAAGGGAAAAATTTCGAAGGGAATGATCGCGATAACGAGAATCTGATTCCACTTATGGACTGAGGAAGGGTCTCAACCCGAAATATCACCCATTCCTTCTCTCCAGAGGTGCTGCCTGTCCCAGGGGTCACAGTTTAAGAATAAGGGGTAGGCCATTTAGGACTGAGATGAGTAAAACCTTTTTCACCCAGAGAGTTGTGAATCTGTGGAATTGTCTGCCACAGAAGGCAGCGGAGGCCAATTCACTGGATGTTTTCAAGAGAGAGTTAGATTTAGTTCTTGGGGCTAAGGGAATCAAGTGATATGGGGAGAAAGCAGGAACGGGGTACTGATTTTGGATGATCATATTGAATGGCGGTGCTGCCTCAAAGAGACAGAATGGCCTCCTCCTGCACCTATTTTCTATGTTTCTATGACCCGCTGAGTTACTTTTGTCTATCCGCTCATGGACAAAATGGATTGAAGAGTTGCAAACAGTAAACCTACACAAACAGAATGTGATCTGGCCATCCGACATAAACCATTTGTCACATACTAATGAATAGCTTGCCTTCAGTTGAAATATTAGTGGAGATGTGTTGTACATATTCCCCACAGAATCCTCGCTGGATGCTGGCCATGTCTACACTCAGGGCAGGGGCTGCTTACAGTAATTGACTCCAACCATTTCTGCATTTTTATCGTTGTTGGTTCAGTTGTTGAGTTTGTTTGAGTTTTGAGTTGAGTTGAGTTTATTGTCACGTGTACCGAGGTACATTGAAAAGCTTTTGTTGTGTGCTAACCAGTCAGCGGGAAGACTATACATGATACTATTGAGGCATCACCAGATACAGGATAAAGGGAAGCCATGTGTTGAAGCTTTGGATATTTCTCTGAACTTACCTTCTGTTTTTTACATTTCGGAACCTGTCTTCCTGGATGTTTTGATTTTTGGATTCCTGCAGAAACAGCATCCTCTGGAACCGTAATTGAATGTAATGGCCACATCTGTCATAACACTGTTCTCGATGACCCTTTTATCCCAGGGTACTGCCATGTAATAATCTATAAGCATTAGCATTCACGTTAGTTATTTGTTAAATGCAAGTGTATAATGTTGTGCAATTTCCATTTACTGGTATATTGACCACTTCAAAATATGCAGCTATGCTAATTTATAAACCAGATGAAAATTATTTATATGGTTTAGAGTTTAGAGATATAGCATGAAAACAGGCTCTTTGGCCCACTGAGTCCGCGCCGAACATTGATCATCTGTCCACACTAGTTCTATGTTATCCCCACTTACACATCCACTCCCTACACATTAGGGAACAAGCTACAGAACCCACAAACCCACACGTCTTTAGAGTGTGGGGGGAAACCAAAGCACCAGAAGGAAACCCACATGGTCGCAGGTAGAATGTGCAAACTCCACACAGACAGCATCTGAGGTCAGGATTGAACCTGGGTCTCTGGAGTTGTGAAGCAGCAGCACTACCCACTGTGCCACTCGAGAAGATTTGTAATGGTAAAAAAGATCAACAACGTTTCTGTTGTTTGATATTTTCAGGGTTTGTGTGGACCTCATTTAGCCCCTGTGTCCATCCATTCACCAGGTGAGCTCTGCACAGGTGAGCTGTGTCCATCCATTCACCAGGTGAGCTCTGCGCAGGTGAGCTGTGTCCATCCATTCACCAGGTGAGCTCTGCACAGGTGAGCTGTGTCCATCCATTCACCAGGTGAGCTCTGCACAGGTGAGCTGTGTCCATCCATTCACCAGGTGAGCTCTGCACAGGTGAGCTGTGTCCATCCATTCACCAGGTGAGCTGTGCACAGGTGAGCTGTGTCCATCCATTCACCAGGTGAGCTCTGCACAGGTGAGCTGTGTCCATCCATTCACCAGGTGAGCTCTGCACAGGTGAGCTGTGTCCATCCATTCACCAGGTGAGCTCTGCACAGGTGAGCTGTGTCCATCCATTCACCAGGTGTGCTGTGCACAGGTGAGCTGTGTCCATCCATTCACCAGGTGAGCTCTGCACAGGTGAGCTGTGTCCATCCATTCACCAGGTGAGCTCGGACACAGGTGAGCTGTGTCCAGCCATTCACCAGGTGAGCACAGACAGCCACCTCAGGGTGATTCCTTTGTTTCCCCTCATCCTCTGAGTGATACAGTGGGGAAACAGGCCCTTCATCCCAACTTGCCCACACTGGCCAACAATGTCCCAGCTACACTAGTCCCACCTGCCTGCGCTTGGTCCATATCCCTCCAAACCTGTCCTATCCATGTACCTGTCTAACTGCTTCTTAAACGTTGGGATAGTCCCAGCCTCGACTGCTTCCTCTGGCAGCTCGTACCACACACACCACAATCCATGATCCATAGTTTCTGATCCATCTGTTTGGGGAAATATGTTCTTCCTGCTAGCACTGTGTCCAGGACCCCCAGATGTGATATACTTTAGTTAAGTCTCCCCTCAGTCTTCTGCACTCCACAGAAAAGAACTCGAGCCATTTCACAGAACCAACATTTTTCATTAAAGGACACAAAAATTGACATAAGGAACTGCAGATGCTGATTTACAAAAAAAGACTGAAAGTGATGGAGTAACTCAGCGGGTCAAGAGTTGAGAGTGTTTTATTGTCATATGGCCCGAACAATGAAATCTTACTTGCAGCATCTGTGGACACAAAGTCTGAAGAAGGGTCCCAACCCAAAACGTCACCTATCCATGTTCTCCACAGATGCTGTCTGACCCGCTGAGTTACTCCAGCACTCTGTGAAACGTCACCTATCCATGTTCCGGCAGCATCTATGGAGCGAAGGAAATAGGCAACGTTTCGGCCCGAAACCCTTCCGGGTTTCGGCCCGAAACGTTGCCTATTTCCTTCAGGGTTTCGGCCCGAAAGTTTGCCCATTTCCTTCGCTCCACAGATGCTGCCTGACCCGCTGAGTTACTCTGGCATTTTGTGTCTATCTTTGGTGTAAACCAGCATCTACAGTTCCCTCCTACATATCACATAAAGGCTTGGCTTCACCTAGTGATTCGTATCTCTTTTCCCTGAAAGTCCTGCTCTTGAAATGTTTCAGTGAAGGTTGACTCAAGATGTGGATGTGATCCTGCTCCGTGTCACTTCAGTGTTTACGAATGAATAACCATAATTCCCAGCATTGTACAACAGCGGAGTTTGCAAGAAGTGTGTGTTTATTTGACATGGTGTCAGACTGAAACAGTGATGTTTCTTTGTCTGATCATTAAACTAAACCTTTACTCTTCAGTACTCTCTTGATGCATTTGTTTTCTTCTCGAGGTGACTGAACATTTCACACTTCACAGAGTATGGTGGAATCTTGTTTATCTGTGACAGACAGCGGTGGTGATATTTGATGCACAGTCTCTGCCCACTCGGGCATCTGTCTGAAGCTTGCTCACCCTTTCTGACAGGGCAAGATTCACATCTCTTCCTGCACTGGCTCCCAAGTGGCAGTAGATTGGCATTGTATTTCACAGAGACAACCATAGATGGTAGAGAAAGTTGGAATGAGACGGTGTGCAGGATAGAAGTAGCCGAGAGGGTCACAAGCATTTAGTCCGTCAATGCATCAATAATACATTCTTACTGCCACTCTACACGTCGGTAATTACAGGAACATGGAAATAATACATAATCATCAAAATCACCATCAATCAAAAACCATAATGGAGCAAAAACCAAAGTCCGTAACATAACTGGAGACAAAGTCCGTAGAAGATTCTTGATTAGTACGGGTGTCGGGGGTTATGGGGAGAAGGCAGGAGAATGGGGTTAGGAGGGAGAGATAGATCAGCCATGATTGAATGGGGGAGTAGATTTGATGGGCCGAATGGCCTAATTCTGCTCCTATCCCTTATGACCTTATGACTTCATGCTGAGGTCAGTGTTGTGCAGTGTTCAAGAGCCTGATGGCTGCTGGGAAGAAGCTGTTCTTGAACCTGGAGGTGTCGGTTTTCATGCTCCTGTACCTTCCTCCCAATGGGAAATATAGACAAACGGAAGGCAATAATTCGGACACTTTTACAGATAAGCAAGCGAGTATTCACAATTGAAGTGTGTAAGAAAGAACTGTAGATGCTGGTTTAAAGTGAAGATAGACACAAAATGCTGGAGTAACTCAGCGGGACGGGCAGCATCTCTGGATAGAAGGAATGGGCAATGTTTCAGGTCGAGACCCTTCTTCAGTCTGAAGAAACGTCACCCATTCCTTCTCTCTAGAGATGCTGCCTCACCCGCTGAGTTACTCCAGCATTTAGTGTCTAGCTATTCAAAATTGAATATTGTTATTGAAGCATCCAACTCCACCAGAAAGAACAATACTGTACATTTGAAGTGGCAGCATTGCTGTTGCATTTTACTGGGTCACAGTCTAGTAATATTGTGTAATATGAGTCGTACATGTCTAGAGTTAATGTAATCCAGCAAATGTTCACACTCGGTTTGTCCCCATCAATCGCAGCAAAGTGGCCCAAGTTGCCCCTGCTGTTTGGACCAATTACATTAACCCAATCATGTAGATCAAAGTTTAAGATACGTTCCTCTGACCTTATTTACATTCCCCCCCTTCCTTTATGATGAGTGTTTGTCGGCACTGGGCCTGTACTCACTGGAGTTGAGAAGGGTGAGGGTGAACCACATTAAACGTCACTGAATAGCGAGAGTGGATGTGGAGAGGATGTTTCCAGTAATGAGAGTCTAGTCTAGATCCTCAGAATAACACTACATACCGTCAGAATGGAGATGAGGAGGCATTTCTTCAGCCAGAGGGTGGAGAATCTGTGGAATTCATTGCCACAGACGTCTGTGGAGGCCAAGTCTTTGGCTAGTTTTAAAACAGAGATTGATAGATTCTTGATTCGTAAGATTATGGGGAGAAGGCAGGAGAATGGGGTTGAGAGGCAAAGGTAGATCAGCCATGGTTGAATGGTGGAGCAGACTTGATGGGCCGAATGGCCTCACTCTGCTTGCATGTCTTATGCCCCTTTATCATCATCTTTTTTCCAATAAAGCTAAATTCAAAATTGCAAATATTACTGTCTGAAAATTGCCTCTCTGCATTGTACAACAGTCTGTGTGAACTCTTTTGCCAACTTTGTGTTTAGATTATGCCAATATTTGTTGAAGGCGAGGGCTACTTTGGGGCAGTGAATGCGATGAGAATGATATTGATAATCGAGAGACTTGAAGGCACACCAAGCCAATGTAGCTCCTAAACGCTCTAGTAATAATCAAGGCTAGATGCCTGGATGACAGGAGGCTAGTTACTATGACGATTAACAGGAAGTCACTTCATCCAGGAGATGGATGTGGTGATTGGAGCAAGACATGCACGTTATGAAATAAATGTGTGCTCTTCCAGTCAGGAATGTCACAGCCAGGGGCACAAGTCCACACAGTGCAGGAAGGAACTGCAGATGTTGGTTTAAACTGAAGATAGACACAAAAAGCTGGAGTAGCTCAGCGGGACAGGCAGCGTCTCTGGAGAGAAGGATTGGGTGATGTTTGGGGGTCGGGTCTGAAGAAAGGTCTGGACCCGAAACATCCCCCATTCCTTCTCTCTAGAGATGCTGCCTGTCCCGCTGAGTTACTCCAGCTTTTTGTGCCTATCTTCAGAAATACATACCGCTCGGCACTCATTGTTTAACACATTCCCCTTGCAACAGAAAGGCTTCTAACCCGACTCCGTGGAATACTCTGTAGTGATGTGAGATTCCATAGACTGATTGCAGAAACGAGCAGAGATTGAATTGATGGCGATGCAGAACGATGGGACAGGTTGGTTCGTGTGGGCAAGTTAGGCTGTAGGGCTTGTTTGCACGCTCCATGAATCTATGACGATAACTTTTTATTTAGATTGACAAATTGATATCTTAAGATTGCCAAGAGTTGCATACTCAGATCAATTAGACAAATGAATTGTGTTTAATTATTAACATAATCTTTTTAATGTTTTCAAATATTTAAATTATATTTTCTCAAAGCTGATTGATCTACAGCAAACTACAGTTATGTGGTTCTCTTTCAGTCATTTTAAGTACTAGCCATCCCTTGTAGAAAGGGTTAGAAATGGCTCGATTATAATGGCTCGATTGAAATCATGTATTGTCTTTCTGCTGGCTGGTTAGCACGCAACAAAAGCTTTTCACTGTAGCTCGGTACACGTGACAATAAACTAACTGAACTACCTAGCAATCCCATATATAAAGGGTTGCAGATGTAGCTGTAGGGTGGATGTAGCTGACGGTTTCTTCTCTTGTTTCCAGTGCTGCCAACCTGTTCCCCTCTGGAATTCCACTGTGACAACGGCAAGTGTATCCGGCGTTCCTGGGTGTGTGACGGTGACAATGACTGTGGCGATGATTCCGATGAACAGGATTGCCGTAAGTGCCATTGATGATGTGACATTGATGATGTGCCATTGATGATGTGACATTGATGATGTGCCATTGATGATGTGCCATTGATGATGTGCCATTGATGATGTGACATTGATGTTGTGCCATTGATGTTGTGCCATTGATGATGTGACATTGATGATGTGACATTGATGATGTGACATTGATGATGTGACATTGATGATGTGACATTGATGATGTGACATTGATGTTGTCCATTGATGATGTGACATTGATGTTGTGACATTGATGTTGGCCATTGATGATGTGCCATTGATGTTGTGACATTGATGATGTGACATTGATGTTGGCCATTGATGATGTGACATTGATGTTGTCCATTGATGATGTGACATTGATGTTGTCCATTGATGATGTGACATTGATGTTGTGCCATTGATGATGTGACATTGATGTTGTGACATTGATGTTGTGCCATTGATGTTGTGACATTGATGTTGTGCCATTGATGATGTGACATTGATGTTGTGACATTGATGTTGTGACATTGATGTTGTGCCATTGATGATGTGACATTGATGTTGTGACATTGATGTTGTGCCATTGATGTTGTGACATTGATGTTGTGACATTGATGTTGTCCATTGATGTTGTCCATTGATGTTGTGCCATTGATGTTGTGCCATTGATGATGTGCTATTGTCCGCTGGCTCCCTCACCTAAAGCCACAACTCAAGTGGTGTGAGCGGAGTGCCACCCCTCCTGTCTGGTTCTCTGCAAAGTTTCATTGCACCTTGGTCAGGCCACATTTGGGGTATTGCGTGGAGTTCTGCTCACCCTGTTGCAGGAATGATGTGGGGGCTTTGGAGAGGGTGCAGAGGAGGTTTACCAAAATGATGCCGGGATTATCTATTAGAGGGTTTCAGCTACTGGGAGAGGTTGGACAGACTTGGATTGTTTTCTCTGGAATGCTGGCGGCTGCGGGGAGATCTGATAGAGGTGACTAGAATGATGAGAAGCAAAGAGTAGACAGTCAGAACCTTTCTCCCATGATGGCAAAAATCAAATACTAGAGGGCAGAGGTTTCAGGTCAGAGGGAAAAAGTCAAACGAGATGTGAGAGGGCAGAGGTTTCAGGTCAGAGGGCAAAGGTTAAAGGAGATGTGAGGGCAGAGTTTTTTACACAGAGGGTGGTGGTGCCTGGGCCTGCCTCTATTCTGTACAACTCCATGTCGTACAGGTCTCAGATGCAGCTGAACTGGGTGCAGTGAGTGAAGGAATAGCTGGAGGAAAGGAAACTAAAATCATGCAACTCAGAGGGTGGTGGGTGAATGGAACGAGCTGCCAGAGGAGGTAGTTGAGGCAGGTACTATAGCGGTATATTAAAGGCACGTGGACAGATACATGGATAGGAAAGGTTTACAGGGATATGGGACTACCGTAAACAACTCACCTGGGTCGGCATGGACAAGTTGGGCCGAAGGGCCTGTGTCAGTGTCGTGTGACTGTGAGACTGGTGAGAAGATGTACGCCTGGCCCACGTTATACACATGTACAAAGAGCAGTGGTTGCCGCCAGTGTTCACTTTCCCACCAACCTGTCGTGGACAACCTGCTTTGGTCCCGGGTGTATGGGCAGTCCGGTGGCGCAGCGGCAGAGCTATTCCTCACAGACACGGGTTCGATCCTGACTACGGGCGCTGTCTGTACGGAGTTTGTACGTTCTCCCCGTGACCTGCGTGTGTTTCCTCCCACACTCCAAAGACCTACAGGTTCGTAGGTGAATTGGCTTGGTGTATGTGTAAATTGTCCCTAGTGTGTGTAGGATAGTGTTAGTGACTCGATGGGCCGAAGGGCCTGTGTCCACGACGTATCTCTAAACTGTAAAGAGTGTGTGACTGGCAGGCTCCTGTCGTGTGGAGTGTACAGTCAGGAGGTTCATTCCTTGCAGCAGAAGCCAAGGAGAACATTGGACCCCTCACCTATGTGTGCAGCCTACATTATTGCGGGCAGTGACGTTATCTCAATGCTTGATCTGCATTGTCACCCCACTTTGGGAAGAGTCCTTATTTAGTAGTTCAAAGGCCAGCTGTGTTTCAGGCGGTAGAGAGCACAGGGAACTTGCTCATCATCCCCGTGAGTGTGCGGTGCCCACATACAGTCTGACTGGGACCACGCCAGCCAAGGTCCAGCATAACTTCCTTGCCTTTGCTTCCTGAGTGACTATTTTTAAAGCCCAGACTCCGGTTTGCTTTATTAATAGTCTTCTCACTTCCTCCAGCCACCTACAACAACATATATAGATCACAGGATAGTACAGCACGGGAACAGGCCCTTCGGCCCCCAATGTCCGTGCTGAACATGGCGCCAAGATGAACTGACCTCATCTGCCTACACGTGATCTGTATCCCTCCATTCCCGGCATATCCAGGTGCCTGTCTACAAGCCTCTTAAACGCCACGCTTGTATCTGCCTCCTCCACCACCACTACCCCCGGCAGCGCGTTCCAGACACCCACCACCCTCTATATAAACTTGCCCCGCACCTCTCACCTTACATCTGTGCCCTCTAGTCTTGGACATTTCTAAGCTGAGAACAAGTTTGTTACTCTCTATACTTCTCATAGTTTTATATACTTCTATTAGGTATCTTCAGTATCTGACGCTCCACACAAAACAATCCTACACCCACATTGACCCGTACATATTCTTGACATGTAAATATATTTTGCAAGAGGAGAATAAACGTCATTTTGCATTCTTACTCAATTAGTTCCATAAGAACATTTATGTGCTGAGTTCCCACTGCTCACAACTGTCAGATGTAAATCAAACTGTTTTCTTGTTCCCACAATTAAAGGGGCTGCGAACAACTGCAGATGCTGGTTTATACCAAAGATAAACACAAGAGTGCTGGAGTAACTCAGCGGGTCAGGCAGCATCTGTGGAGAACATGGATAGGTGACGTTTCACAGAGTGCTGGAGTAACTCAGCGGGTCAGGCAGCATCTGTGGAGCGAAGGAAATGGGGAACCTTTCGGGCCGAAACCCTGAAGGAAATAGGCAACGTTTCGGCCCGAAACCCTTCCGGGTTTCGGCCCGAAACGTTGCCTATTTCCTTCGCTCCATAGATGCTGCCGGAACATGGATAGGTGACGTTTCACAGAGTGCTGGAGTAACTCAGCGGGTCAGGCAGCATCTGTGGAGAACATGGATAGGTGACGTTTCACAGAGTGCTGGAGTAACTCAGTGGGTCAGGCAGCATCTGTGGAGAACATGGATAGGTGATGTTTCACAGAGTGCTGGAGTAACTCAGTGGGTCAGGCAGCATCTGTGGAGAACATGGATAGGTGACAGTTGGGTTGGGACCCTTCTTCAGACTGATTATAGGCTTCTTCTCCAATTACAATCCATCTGAACAAGTGTCCCAACCCACTACATCTCCATGTTCTCCAGAGATGCTGCCTGACCCGCTGAGTTACTGCAACTTTTTGTTTATTTTTTGGTGATTGGAATGTTTGCTCAGAACAAGTCGATCCATAATTGTGGTTAAAGGGTTTGCATTGTCATGGAGAGAATGGTGTTTAAGGGTTTGCATTGTCATGGAGAGAATGGTGTTTAAGGGTTTGCATTGTCATGGAGAGAATGGTGTTTAAGGGTTTGCATTGTCATGGAGAGAATGGTGTTTAAGCAAATGTATTTGCTGAGTGAGATTGCCGAACCCAATGAGTTTAGTACTGGCCCTGTTAACGAGCTGCCTGAAGGTGTGGAGCAGCATGCATGCTCGAGTGAAGCCACCATTTATCTGCCAACTTTGTGTCGATTTGCACAAACCCATTAGAAGTAAAACTGCTTGCAACTGCCACTGGAAGGGATGGATATTTAATCAGAGGGTGTAGAATTGATCCTGTAAACGAGTTTGCAGAATATAATCCTCACAGCCACAGCATGTGTAGGAAGGAACTGCAGACGCTGGTTTACACCGAAGATAGACACAAAATGCTGGTGTAACTCAGCGGGACAGGCAGCATCTCTGGAGAAAGGAATGGGTGACGTTTCAGGTTGAGACCCTTCTTCAGCCTGAGAGTCCCACAAAATGCTGGAATAACTCAGCAGGGGCTCTCAGTCTGAAGAAGGGTCTCGACCCAAAATGTCACCCATCCCTTTTTTCCCAGAGATACTGCCTGACCCACTGAGTTACTCCAGCACTTTGTGTCTATCTTCGGTGTAAACCATCACATCTGCAGTTCCTTCCCACACTCTGACTGTCCAGCCTATTGACGCCTCTCAGTATTATATATATACTTTTTGTTTAGACCTTATGACTCGGGAATTATCTGTGAAACAAATTACAAAATATAATGAAATAAATGAGGTTTATTTAAAAAAAAGGAGCATATGGATTAGAAAGAAATGTCCCTTGTTTGCTAAATATAGATGTAAGCAAAGCTAAATCCACATATGTCACCATTGCTGTGTCCACGTCCACAGCATGTTACTCACTTTACAACTAGGAGATATTAAAGAAGAATGAAATAAGAATAATTAAGATGTCAAACAATAAAAACTAGTTAATAAATGTTTGGAAGAGATAAGCTGTCAGGGAAATGGCCCATTCACTAAAACACAAAGTCTCATTCATGAATTTCTATTTTTGATCATCGACCAAATGATTTTAGTTAATTATTATCATGGTGGTTTAGTTGCTGAATGTATATGAGGCAAGCAGTGAACATGTATAGTCTCTGTAGATATAGAGGCTTTGGGGAGGGTGACGAGGGGATGGTGCGGGGGTCCCAAGGGTGAATGGTGATGAGGGGGTGGGGAGGGTGACGAGGAGGTTTGCCAGACGGTGCCTGGAGAGACTGGATAGACTTTGATTATTTTCCCCAGAGGCTAGAGGGTGAGGGGAGACCTGATAAGGATTATGATGTAACGTTATGAGAGCCGTGGACAGAGCAGACAGCCGGAACATTTATGCCAGGATTAGAGGGCACAGCTTCAAGATTCAAGAGATCCAAGAGAGTTTATTGTCATGTGTCCCTGATAGGACAATGAAATTCTTGCTTTGCTTCAGCACAACAGAATTATAGAAGGCATGAATACGGAACAGATCAGTGGGTCCATATACCTTGAAGGTGAGAGGGGCGAAGTTTAAAGGGGATGTGCGGGGCAACTATTTTACACAGAGGGTGGTGGGTGCCTGGAACATGCTGCCAGGGGGTGGTGGTGGAGGCAGATACGGTCATGGCGTTTAAGAGGCGTTTGGATAGGGACATGGATATGCAGGGAATGGAGGGATATGGATCATGTGTAGGTAGATAAGAGTTGGTCTTGGCATCATGTTTGGACCACGGGACCCTCATTGCATCAAGCCCACTCCCCCGCACCATTCCCCACGGTCCCCCACACCATTCCCCACCTCCTCATCACCATTCCCCACCACCCTCATCACCATTCACCTTGGGACCCCGCACCATTCCCCACAGACCCCACGCACCATTCCCCACGGACCCCCGCACCATTCCCTACCCCCTCATCACCATTCCCCACCCCCTCATCACCATTCCCCACGGACCCCCGCACCATTCCCCACGGATCCCCGCACCATTCCCCACAGACACCCGCACCATTCCCCACCCCCTCATCACCATTCCCCACCCCCTCATCACCATTCACCTTGGGACCCCCACACCATTCCCCACAGACCCCCGCACCATTCCCCACCCCCTCATCACCATTCTCCACCCCCTCATCACCATTCCCCACGGACCCCCCACACCATTCCCCATGGACCCCCGCACCATTCCCCACGGACCCCCGCACCATTCCCCACGGACCCCCGCACCATTCCCCACGGACCCCCGCACCATTCCCCACCCCCTCATCACCATTCCCCACCCCCTCATTACCATTCCCCACCCCCTCATCACCATTCCCCACGGACCCCCAACACCATTCCCCATGGACCCCCGCACCATTCCCCACGGACCCCCGCACCATTCCCCACCCCCTCATCACCATTCCCCACCCCCTCATCACCATTCCCCACCCCCTCATCACCATTCACCTTGGGACCCTCGTCATACCAAGCCTAACCCAAGTGTACACGGCCTCAGATTGATTTCTGTCAATGTGAGTAAATTAAATACAATCTGTGATGCAGGACAAATATCCAACATATCGCCCCAGGCAGAAACCCCCACACAGCAAGGCAGCAATAAAACAGATCTGTGCTGTACTAACTAGAGTTAGATGTGGCCCTTGTGGCTAAAGGGATCAGGGGGTATGGAGAGAAGGCAGGTACAGGATACTGAGTTGGATGATCAGCCATGATCATATTGAATGGCGGTGCAGGCTCGAAGGGCCGAATGGCCTACTCCTGCACCTATTGTCTATGTTTCTATGTTTCTAATACTGATCAGAACTGCCTTCTGGAGCAACACCAGCAATGAACTGTCAACTCCTCCAAAGAACCCTGTTTACTTTGGTCGAATGTAGAAAAATCTTCCTGTTAAACGGAAATGTTTTCCTCTGCAGCTCCCACTCCGTTTCAGATGTGAAATATATATATATTACATGTTCATTTCCTGCAAGACAATGAGGAATGATATGAAGGAGTTAATTGAATTGATGCCCGACATGCAGAACACAATCGCTGCTTTCCTCACACCCATTAAGTACAATACTCCTTGTTCATTATTATTATACATTTGTATCTTCACATTATGCAGCAATTGTCGAGATCTACATGTAAATCACTGAGCATTCACACCAAACATAATCTAATTGGGGATCGGCATTTGATGAATCATTCCCTACTTTAGATCATTCACTAAAATAGGTTATTCATCAACATAGGATTTTATATTAAACTATCATTTCCATTGTATCTCATGTTTATAATTGATACGTTTTCCACATTGGCTGCGAAGAAAGATTTCTAACTGAATGAAAAACGTTTTCATCCAATGTCATTTAAAATTGGATAAATGTCTAAAACTGTGAGTGGGTATGGACTCCAATTGGTCTCTCTGGTCTCAAAACCTTTTCAAGGGATATGGGGAGAAAGCAGGAATGGGGTACTGATTTTAGATGATCAGCCATGATCATATTGAATGGCGGTGCTGGCTCAAAGGGCCGAATGGCCTACTCCTGCACCTATGCTTCTATGTTTCCAACAAAGGATCATCAGTAAATCAGGTCCAAAACACCTGAGTTAGTTTCCTCCAAAATATTTCACTCCAATCCGGAGAGCACACAATTTAAAGACACTTTAAACTTTAGTATACAGCGCGTAAAGAGGCCCTTTGGCCCACCGAGTCTGTGGTGACCATCAATCACCCAGACACCTGTTCTCTCCTTCACACTAGGGACATTTTATAAGTCAATTAACCTACATGTGTGGGAGTGTGGGAGTGTGGGAGTGTGGGAGTGTGGGAGTGTGGGAATGTGGGAGTGGGGGAGTGGGGGAGTGGGGGGGTGTAGGAGTGGGGGAGTGGGGGAGTGTGGGAGTGTAGGAGTGGGGGAGTGTGGGAGTGGGGGAGTGTGGGAGTGTGGGAGTGTGGGAGTGGGGGAGTGTGGGAGTGTGGGAGTGGGGGAGTGGGGGAGTGTGGGAGTGGGGGAGTGGGGGAGTGGGGGAGTGGGGGAGTGGGGGAGTGTGGGAGTGTGGGAGGAAAGCAGAGCCCAGAAGAAACCTATGTGGTCACAGGGAGAGCGTGAAAACTCCGTACAGACAGCACCCATAGTCAGGATTGAACCCGGGTCTTTGGTGCTGTGAGGCAGCAACTTTACCGCTGCACCACCGTGCCGACCATGAAGTCCACGGCACAGAGTCATACGGAGCGGTAACAGGTCCTTCTGCCACAGGGGGTAGTTGAGGCAGGGACAGTAACAATGTTTAAAAGACACTTGGGCAGGTACGTGGACACGGGCAGGTATGTGGGCAGGTAGGGCAGGTACATGGGCAGGTACACGGGCAGGTACGTGGGCAGGTAGGGCAGGTACACGGGCAGGTACGAGGGCAGGTACACGGGCAGGTACGTGGGCAGGTACGTGGGCAGGTACACAGGCAGGTACATGGGCAGGTACACGGGCAGGTACACAGGCAGGTACACGGGCAGGTAGGGCAGGTACGTGGGCAGGTACGTGGGCAGGTACATGGGCAGGTAGGGCAGGTACGTGGGCAGGAGAGGTTGAGAGGGATACGGGCCGAACGCAGGTAAATGGGATTAGCCTAGATGGGCATGTTGGTCGGCATGGATGAGTCGGGTCGAAGGGCCTGTTTCCGTGCGGTATGACTCTATGACTATAATACTTTGCATATTCTCCTCCAGTTTACCAACAATATAATGGAGGTAGGGAATAAAACAGCAAAACAAACGTTTCAATTCTTTGGTAGACAAAAGTGCTGGAGAAACTCAGCGGGTGCGGCAGCATCTATGGAGCAAAGGAAATAGGCAATGTTTCGGGCCGAAACCCTTCTTCAGACTGATGTAGGGTGGGGGAAGGCGGGGAGAAGAAAGGAGAAAGGAAAAGGAGGAGCCCGAGGGTTGAGGGAGAGCTGAGAAGGGGAGGAGACAGCAAGGGCTACCGGAAATTGGAGAATTCAATGTTCAGGCCACTGGGGTACAAACTGTCCAAGCGGAATACGAGGTGCTGCTCCTCCAATTTCCTGTGGTGCTCACTCTGGCCATGGAGGAGGCCCAGGACAGAAAGGTCGGATTCGGAATGGGAGGGGGAGTTGGTGCTGAGCCACCGGGAGATCAGGTTGGTTATTGCGGACCGAGCGGAGGTGTTCGGCGAAACGATCGCCAAGCCTACGCTTGGTCTCACCGATGTCAGTCAGCTGTGGGAATGATGCCACAGGGAGGTTGGATAAAAGAGGCTGGCTCACTTGTCAGACAGTCTCGCCCAGTTCACATATGACTACAGCACCATGGCACAGCCACTCCTCTTCCACTGGTCCCCATTCTGAAGTAAGTATCAAATAGAGAGGATAGAAGTACAGGGTCAATAGGTGCAGGAGTAGGCCATTCGGCCCTTCGAGCCAGCACCGCCATTCAATGTGATCATGGCTGATCATCCCCAATCAGTACCCCGGTCCTGCCTTCTCCCCATATCCCCTGACTCCGCCACCCAGAGTACGGGAATCAAGAATCAGAGCACTTGGGGTTACGGTGAGAGGAGAAAGACTTACTAGGAGTCTGAGGGGCAACCTCTGTACACAAAGGGTGGTGGGTGTATGGAACCAGCTGCCAGAGGTGGGAGTTGCGGCTGGGACTATCCCAACGTTTAAAAAACATTTAAACACGTACGTGAATAGGACAGGTTTAGAGGGATATGGACCAAACGCAGCCAGGTGGGACTAGTGTAGATGGGACATGTTGGTCGGTGTGGGCATGTTGGTGGGTGTGGGCATGTTGGTGGGTGTGGGCATGTTGGTGGGTGTGGGCATGTTGGTCGGTATGGGCATGTTGGTGGGTGTGGGCATGTGGTCGGTGTGGCCATGTTGGTCAGTGTGGGCATGTTGGTCGGTGTGGTCATGTTGGTCAGTGTGGGCATGTTGGTCGGTGTGGCCATGTTGGTCGGTGTGGCCATGTTGGTCAGTGTGGGCATGTTGGTCGGTGTGGCCATGTTGGTCAGTGTGGGCATGTTGGTCAGTGTGGGCATGTGGTCGGTGTGGCCATGTTAGTCGGTGTGGGCAAGTTGGTCAGTGTGGGCATGTGGTTGGTGTGGGCATGTGGTGTGGGCATGTTAGTCGGTGTGGGCAAGTTGGGTGTAGGGCCTGTTTCCACGCTGTGATTCCAAAATACAGGATGGCTGTAGCAGTGCAACATGTAACATGTTTCCCTGGACTGAAGAAAATATCTATTATCCCTATTTATTTTCAGACTTGCTGTGATAAGCCAATGTATGTGAGTGTAGGTGTGAAATTAGAATGGTGTAGTGAGATAATTGAAGCAGAACATTCTCCTCGCTGTGGGTGTGTGTGTGTGGGTCTGTATGTGTGTGTGTGTGTGTGTGTGTGTGTGTGTGTGTGTGTGTGTGTGTGTGTGTGTGTGTGTGTGTGTGTGTGTGTGTGTGTGTGTGTGCGCGCGGGTGTGTGGATGTGTGTGTGTGTGTGTGTGTGTGTGTGTGTGTGTGTGTGTGTGTGTGTGTGTGTGTGTGTGTGTGTGTGTGTGTGTGCGCGGGTATGTGGATGTGTGGATGTGTGTGTGTGTGTGTGTGTGGGTGTGTGGATGTGTGTGTGTGTGTGTGTGTGTGTGTGTGTGTGTGTGTGTGTGTGTGTGTGTGTGTGTGTGTGTGTGTGTGTGTGTGTGTGTGTGTGTGTGTGTATTGAAGGACAACGGTGAAACAAATGAGGTTTGATGATGAGTGGTGATTTCTGCTGCCGGTTCACGTAACGGAGTGAGTTGACATTCCTCAGCTGCCGTGTGTGATTTGAAGCTGTCTCCACATCACCAGTCCTGCTCTGTACTTTGCTGGTTCAGTAACATCAGCAAGATGCCCCACGACCTTCCCTGCTCATGTGTGTCCGTGTGGGAGGACCTCACACTTTGTTTATGGAGTCAGAGTCTCATGCAGATGGAGCATCCATCAGGGAACAGGCCCTTCGGCCCACCCTGTCCGTGCTACCCATTAAATACCAATCTGTTTAAATCTTGTCTGCCAATCCCTGGTCTGTGAGCTTGTGTGAGTTTCTTAACTCAATGATAAGAATATAAATGTAATCTGAAGAAATGGTATCCTCCTCTCCAGAACCCTCAAATTCAACATCATTTATATTCAACAAATGAATTAACTGGAGGAAATATCTTTCTCACTTTCTCCCATCAGACAGAATGTCCACTTCACCAGTTGTTTATGAGAATGAAGTGAACAGCCAGCCGCTGGCTGCTCTTTCACGCATAGATAAGCATCACTTCACTTCTCTATATATGAAGGTTTTGACACGTGGGCCCACAATGGTGTGTGGTGAGTGGGTGAGAGAGAGAGTGGGTAAACATACAACTAATGTGATGGTCGGTGCGGACTCACTGGGCCGAAGGGCCTGTTTCCTCACTGTAACTTTCAATCCAATATTATTTAAACAGCTTTGTAGACACAAATGGCAACAATATCCCACGAGGATGTTGGTTGGAAAGGGTTTGTGTCCAAGCTGGCAACTGAGGTTTGTTGTACAAACTCACAATACATTTTGCAAATTGGGCGGCACGGTGGCGCAGCGGTAGAGTTGCTGCCTTACAGCGCTTGCAGCGCCAGAGACCCGGGTTCGATCCCAACCACGCGTGCTGTCTGTACGGAGTTTGTACGTTCCCCCCGTGACCTGCGTGGGTTTGTTCCAAGATCTTTGGTTCCATCCCACACTCCAAAGACGTGCAGGTTTGTAGGTTAATTGGCTTGGTATAAGTGTAAATTGTCCCTAGTGTGTGTAGGATAGTGTTAGTGTGCGGGGATCGCTGGTCGGTGTGGACTCAGTGGGCTGAAGGGCCTGTATCTACACTGTATCTCTGAACTAAACTAAATTCAGCTGTGGAAATAGAACAGGGCAGATGTGAGTGATAAAGAGTTAAAGAAGGAACTGCAGATGCTGGAAAATCGAAGGTACACAAAAATGCTGGAGAAACTCAGCGGGTGCAGCAGCATCTATGGAGCGAAGGAAATAGGTAACGTTTCGGGCCGAAACCCTTCTTCAGACGTGGATTGACCGAGCTGCCAGAGGAGAGAGTTGAGGCATCGAGCAGGTATATGGATAGGACGGGTTTAGAGGGATAAGGGCCAAACATGGACAAATGGGACTAACTTCATAGGACATCTTGAAAGGCATGGATGAGTTGGGCCGAAGGGCCTGTTTCCCTGCCGTAAGACTCGTAGTATAATTCCAGCCTATCCTTACCAGAGAGGTCAGTGATTCAAGGAAACTTTTGTGGAAGTTGTTGGAATCTGATAAACAAAGACAAACATTTAAGTTGAACACAAAATGCTGGAGTAACTCAGCGGGACTGGCAGCATCTCTGGAGAGAAGGAATGGGTGATGTTTCGGGTCGAGGCCCTTCATCAGACTGACAGTATTATCGGGGAGGAAAGCTGGAAGGGAACTGGGGCCGGGGCAAAGCAGGACAAAGACCCCCAACTGTATCCACCTATCACTTGCCAGACTTTATCCCCCCCCTCACCCCACTTACAGCTTTCTCCCCTTTACTACAATCAGTCAGAGTAAGTCTTAGTCCCAACCTGAAACATCGTCTATCCATGTTCCCCACAGATGCTGCCTGACCCGCTGAGTTACTCCAGCACTCTGTGAAACGTCACCTATCCATGTTCCGGCAGCATCTATGGAGCGAAGGAAATAGGCAACGTTTCGGCCCGAAACGTTGCCTATTTCCTTCAGGGTTTCGGCCCGAAAGGTTGCCCATTTCCTTCGCTCCACAGATGCTGCCTGACCCGCTGAGTTACTCCAGCACTCGGTGAAACGTCACCTATCCATGTTCCGGCAGCATCTATGGAGTGAAGGAAATAGGCAACGTTTCGGCCCGAAACCCTTCCGGGTTTCGGCCCGAAACGTTGCCTATTTCCTTCAGGGTTTCGGCCCGAAAGGTTGCCCATTTCCTTCGCTCCACAGATGCTGCCTGACCCGCTGAGTTACTCCAGCACTCTGTGAAACGTCACCTATCCATGTTCTCCACAGATGCTGCCTGACCCGCTGAGTTACTCCAGCACTCTGTGTCTGTTTTGAAGTGTAATTAGGATGAATAATAAGTACTCGTCTTGCTGGAGATGGCTAGAACCTGAAACTGAGACAATAACAGAAATGACAACATCTGCAGTTGTTTTGTTCAGGTTTATACTGCACATGAAACCTCAATCAGTGAATATTAAAAAAACATAACAACCTTTTAAGTGGTTTGTGAGAATTTGGTTGCCAAGATCCTTAATCAGAAAAATATCCGTTTTTTTAAGTGAGAGCTGTATTAAATATATATATGCGCATTGTGGGAAAGAGTTGATGCAAGTAGTGTGGTCGAAGATGTAGCCACTCAGCAGAATGCAGAGATGCAAGGTTTTATAAGGAATAACACATTTCGTTTATTGTCAAGTGTACCGAGGTCACATTGAATGGCGGTGCTGGCTCTAAGGGCCGAATGGTGTTCTCCTGCACCTATTGTCTATTGTACAGTGAAAAGCTTTTTGTCGCGTGCTAACCAGTCAGGGGAAAGACGATACATGACCGGTTAGCATGCATCAAAAAGCGTTTCACTGTACCTCGGTACACGTGACAATACACTACACTAAATGTGTTATTCCTTAAAAAACTTTCTGCCAAGTTACCACATAGATCTGATTTGAAATGCCAGTGTTTAGGTTATTTACTTCAGAGATACAGAGCGGAAACAGGCCCTTCGGCCCACCGTGTCTGTGCTGATTATCGATCCCCGCACACTAACACTATTCTACACACTAGGGACAATTTGCAATTTTACGGAAGCCAATTAACCTACAAACCTGCGCGTCTTTAAAGTGTGGGAGGAAACCGGAGATCCTGGGGAAAACCCACTCAGTCACGGGGAGAACATGCAAACTCCGTACAGACAGTACCCGTAGACAGGATCAAACCCAGGTCTATGGTGATGTAAGGCAGCAACTCTACCGCTGCTCCACCGTGCCCCAGTGAAAGAAGACAAAGACGGAATATTAAACATGTGCCAGTAATGACTACTTCTGTGCTGCTGCAAAAACAAAATGGTCGTAGCCACTTCATCTCTCCATTGTTTTGTTCCTCAGCTCCTCGCGAGTGTGAAGAAGACGAGTTTCACTGCCAGAACGGCTACTGTATCCGCAGCCTGTGGCATTGTGATGGTGACAATGACTGTGGTGACAACAGTGATGAACAGTGCGGTGAGTCCTGCCTCCTTACTGCTCATTCAGAGGCCATTCACAGTATGGATAGTATTACAGCATCTCCTTTGTCTACGTAAGCCATGATCACATTGAATGGCGGTGCTGGCTCGAAGGGCCGAATGGCCTACTCTGCACCCATTGTCTATTGTCTATTGTAATTATCTGCCATGGGGAGAAGGCAGGAGAATGGGGGGAGGGAGAGATAGACCGGTTATGATTGAATGGCGGAGAAGACGATGGGTCGAATGGCCTAATTCTGCTCCTATCACATGATCTTATGATCTTATTTACTAATTTCCCTTGATTTCTATCCAGTTTGACGCAGATGAAAAATATTTTCAATCCATCCCTTTTCCCCCCTCTCTTCCCTGTGGCCCACCTGCACTCCCCTCCCCTCCACCCCCCTCCCCCCCTCCACCTGTATTCCTTTCTCTGGCTTCACAATTCACATCTTTATCCCGATCCCACACCTTTTGTCTTTTCAGCTCTGGCCTTTTAGTCCAAACATCTGCCTATCAGACCAGCCTCCCACCTGTATCCACCTATCACTCGCTAGTCTTCCCCACCCCCCACCCCCACCCCCCTCACCCTACCAGCTTTCTCCCCCTTAATACAATCAGTCTGAAGAAGGGTTCTGACCCGAACCGTCACCTATCCATGTTCTCCACAGATGCTGCCTGACCCGCTGAGTTACTCCAGCACTCTGTGAAACGTCACCTATCCATGTTCTCCACAGATGCTGGCTGACCCGCTGAGTTACTCCAGCACTCTGTCATAAACTCAGGCATACAACACGAATACGCCCTTCGGCCCATCTTGGCCTTGCCGTCCATAATGCCTCATCTACAATATTGCAGGAAATGTATAACTAAATGTTATCCCCTTATCATGTATCTATCTACTGTAAACGGCTCGATTGTAATGTGTAGTCTTTCTGCTGACTGGTTAGCTCGCAACAAAAGCTTTTCACTGTACCTCGGTACACGTGACAATAAACTGACTGAACTGAACGAGTCTCACTTGCGGCCCACATCCATCTTCTAATTCACTCTGTGTTCTTTTTTGTCAACCAGTATCTGCAGTTCCTAGTGTGTCGATGTTCAGCTGTTGTCCAGCCTTGTTGTCCAGCCTTGTTGTCCAGCCTTGTTGTCCAGCCTTGTTGTCCAGCCTTGTTTTGTATCTGAGATGCCTCATGTTTCTTTAATGCATCTTCTGTTTGTCCATTGCAGACATGAGGAAGTGTTCAGACAAGGAGTTCCGCTGTAACGATGGCAGCTGTATCGCCGAGCACTGGTACTGTGATGGTGACACCGACTGCAAGGACGGCTCTGACGAAGATGGCTGTCGTAAGTATTGGTTTGTGTCCCAGAGTGATACAGTGTGGAAACAGGCCTTTGGTTCCAACTCGCCCACTCCTGACCAACATGTCCCATCTACACTAGTCCCACCTGCCTGCAGTTGGCCCATATCCCTCTCAACTACAGTGAAGTTCCTTTTTTTGGTTCAGTAAAAATCTTACTTGGCAATCATACTAAAGTTCAAGAGTGTACGAATAGTAGATTACACGGAGGTGGCACACAAGAGTCACCAGCTTGTCCATTTCAAGTTCAAAGTTGTTGAAAATGTAGACGGAGTCTTATCTTGGCCCTACAGGCCCGTTGACCTGGCGATGGCACAGGGTGGGAGTTCCAGGGCCTGGCCTGGCCTGGTGATGTTTGTCAGTGCTCCACCGCTCCGTGCCGCTGCAGGCCCCTTGTAGCCGTGCTCAGTCTACTCGAGCCCCAGGCTGCTGCAGGGCCTCTTGGCCCCCGATCTACTCGAGCCCCAGGCTGCTGCAGGGCCTCTAGGCACCCGATCTACTCGAGCCCCAGGCTGCTGCAGGGCCTCTAGGCACCTGATCTACTTGAGCCCCAGGCTGCTGCAGGGCCTCCAGCTATCCCACTCCTCCCACACCTTGACCCAGGCACATTGACCCACAAACATGATTGCCACAGGGCTGCCAACTCTCACACATTGAGCGTGAGAATCACGCATTTCGACAAATTCTCACGCTGATCACAAATCTCTCACGCTCTGTCGTGAGAAATTCTGTGATCAACGAAAATGTCAAAACTCATAAACTGCATGGGCCGCGGGTGTTGAAGAGCCGGGGCTGAGGGAGGGATGGAAGCAGAAGCAGCGGCGGGGACAGATGCGGACGGGGTGCCGGGGCTGGCGAGTGTTTGCCAGGCTGGCAGGTGTTTGCCGGGCTGGCGAGTTGCTCGCTGCAGCTCCGGCCACGGAGCAGCCTCAGTACAAGTGTCCCGCGCCGTCGGAGGCGTCGGAAGCGTTGCGCCGCTGCCGTGAGAGTCTCTGTGCTGAATTCGCCCAGGTGACCGGCAAGGACCAGGCTACGGCTCAGTGCATCCTGGAGGACAACCAGTGGCTGCTGGAAGTAAGTACCAAGCACTGGGTAGAAATGGTGGAAGATAGTGGCCTTCAAATGGGGGTGGTTGGAGAATGCATCCTGCTTGCCTGCTAGATTTTCACTTACTGTAACTGCAGGAAAAATGTTCCCGATGTTGGGGGAGTTCAGAACCAGGGGTCACAGTTTAAGAATAAAGGGTAGGCCAGTTAGGACTGAGATGAGATGCATCCTGAGTCATGAGTTACTCCAGCATTTTGTGGCTTTTTTTATTACTAGCATCTGTATTCTTTGGTATTTGTTATGCTTTAATGAAGCACAGTCCCACTTCAAATTGCCATCTATTTACCAACTAAATGATCAAAATATCGGTAGAATCTTTATTTCCTTTCATCTTTTCTCATGATTGAATTAAATCTTTTAAAGTCTTTAGACATTTTTTGGGCAAGAAGTTTTGACATCTTTATTCTCAGCTGAAAGTCTAGGTTTCTGTAAATGGCTGTGACCCCTCGCAGAACATGAGAGTCCAGTTAACAAACCATCAGGGCTTCAGCCTTGAGTGACAAAGTGGTCAGGATATCTTATCAGAAAATCAAACATGTCGGCCAAAACTGTGAACCAACACGTTGTAATAGATTGCACTTTCCAGACGGGTTTGCTTTAGGTTTTTTCTTGGCGTGTGCGCTGATGTACTGTAAACCCTCGCAATAACGGACCTCAATGTAGCAGGTCTTGGTTATAAGGGGTCGAGGGTCACTGTCCCCCACTCCCGCCTGTTGCCCGGTGTGTGGTCACGGAGTGAGCGGGAGACAGTGAGGGCGTGAATGTGGCGCGGGTACCGGGCCCGTCCCTGGCTGGTGTGTGCACCCCTGTGGGGCCGCGGGGAGGGGGGGGTCTGTGGCTCCCTGTCCTGGGGAACCATCTGGTTTCAATTCAATTCAATTTATTTGTCTTTTGGACAAATTTGTCATTTGGACCCCTTGAGGTCCAAACGAAATGTCGTTTCTGCAGCCATACAATACAAAACGAAGAAGACCCGAGACACAACACAAATTAACACATACATCCATCACAGCGCTGTGATGGAAGGCAAAAAAACGTATCTCTCCACTGCACCCCCCCCCCCGATGTCAGAGTCAAAGTCAAAGCCCCCGGCGGGCGATGGTGATTGTCCCGCAGCCATTAAAGCCACGCCGGGTGATGCAAGGTCGCGCACCGGGTCTTGGTGTTAGAGCCCCGGCGCGCGCCCGCAAAGTCCGGTGGCCATTCCAAGCCGCGCGGGGCGACGATGTAAAGCCCCGCTCCAGGTGCTCTTCAACCCCGCAACTCGGGCGGGAGAAGTCGCCGCTGCGGAAGCCCCGAAAAGCAGTCTCCCACCAGGGACCCGCGGGCTTACGGTGTTGCCGTCCGCCAGACCCGCGGTTGTAGCCTCCGAATCTCCGGGGGTCGGGTAGCAGCAGCGATTGTCTCCACCACAGCTCCACCCGCTCCGGACTCGGCCAGCCCCGCGACGGTGAGTAGTCCGCAGCTCCACAACTGGAGCCCCAGGTCGTTCCTGCTGGAGGCCGCTCCACGTTGCCCAGCCCCAACGACAATGGAGACCCGACAAAGAAAAGGTCGGGTCTCCCGTGCAGCGGAAAGATTTCAAAGTTTCCCCCCCCCACCCCCCACCCCCACCCCCCCACACACATACCCCGACAAAAAAAAATAATAAAAAACTACATAAAAACAAGACAAAAATAATAAAAAGACAGACGGACTGCAGAGGCCGCTGCAGACGAAAGTCGCGCCGCCCACCGAAAGTTTAAACCCCCCCTCCCCACTCGACGCCCGTTTCTTCCCTCCCAGCCTTGGGTTAAACCTCACCCCCCTCACTCGGTTATAGTGGCCTAAAACAGACACCATTGTGCCCCCGTGGTCTGTTACAACAAGGGGTCACTCAACAGTGACATGTTTTTTGGTGGATGCTCACCCAACAGATCAGATAATACAATACATAAATCAAATCAAACTCAAGTCCAATAGGTGGAGCAAAGGGGAAGATACAGAGTGCAGTATATAGTTCTCAGTATTGTAGCGCATCAGTTCCAGAGAGAAATGTCCACAATGGGGTAGAGGTGTACTCCAGCGTACCATGATGCATGGAGTCTAGCTCAGTTTAGTTTATTGTCACGTGTACCAAGGTACAGTGAAAAGCTTTTGTTGCGAGCTATCCAGTCAGCAGAAAGACAATACATGATTAGTCGAGCCGCTGACAGTGGACTGATACAGGATAAGGGAATAATGTTTAGTGCAAGGTAATGGCAGCAAAGTCCGATCAAAGATATTCCAAGGGTGTGCAACGAGGTAGATAGTAGTCCAGGACTGCTCTGTAGTTGGTGAATAACATGGCATGGATTTTAAAAACAATGTTTCTCGTACAAACTCTGGCACGGGGCAACTCGGTTCCAATGTGTGAGGTCATTCTTGCTCCATTGTTTACAAAGCCAGTTCAGGATGGTTACACTCCTGTTACACACTGCTTTCTGCTACAGTTACGTCAAGAATATTACTTCTTGTACAGTGATGGTTGGATAAAGGGAAGGAGATTATAAAATGCAAAGCTGCTGCTGCTGCTGCTGCTGCTGCAGGAGCCATGGAAGACACAAGATCAGGTTCCGGTGGCTGAGGGTTGGTTGCAACTAATGAGGACTTGAAAGCTGAGCCCACTGCCCCCCGGCTCCCAGATCACTCACACTCCTCTTTGATCTCCACTGATGAAGGCACAGTGTGGATAATGAGCACTCGCTGGGGATGATGGCCTCAATGGATTCACGAGCTCACTCCACATAACATAAGCAGCACAAACGCTGTCAGCTTTAACCAGCCCAACACTGCAGACACCATGTTGCAGATAGCAAGTAGCAATAAATTACAGCCACACAGTACATCTAGACCCTGTATTTATAGGAGACATTGTCAGTGCTGGCGAACAATCTATCCTCACAGTAATTATACAATGTGATGTTCACTGCTCCAGTCACTTTAAACACCTTATTCTTACCACAGTGATGTACAGGAAGACACTGCAGATGCTGGTTTAAACCAAAGATAGACACAAACATGCTGGAGGCTGAGGTGGTCTCTCTGTAGAAAAGGAATAGATGCTGTTTCAGGTCGAGACTGAAGTCTGAAGAAGGGTCTCAGCCCGAAACGTCACCTATTCCTTTTCTCCAAAGATGCTGTCTGACCTGCTGAGATACTCCAGCTTTTTGTGTCTATCTTACCAGAATGATGTCTGCACTAGGGAGGAGTTAGCTACAGGGAGAGGCTGGACCAGCTTGCATTGTTTCCTCTCCATCCTAAACTTGATAAATAAAATGATGAATGAGTAATGTTATTGGCCAAGTATGTTCACATACAAGGAATTTGCCTTGGTGCTCCGCCCGCAAGTAACAACACGACAAACAGTAACAATTAAGAATGACACATAAAACATTACAGTCTAAACATGTGAATGGAACAAATGGAGGCTGCAGACATTTGGTTATTGAGTAGAATGATGAGAGGCTTAGATAGGGTGGACCCTTCTCAAGATGGAAGAATCGAATACTCGAGGGCAAAGCTTTAAGATGAGAGGGCAAAGTGTAAAGGAAATGCCACCCAATAAAATGCTCTTTGACTATTGCCTGCAGTACAGGGTTAAAACATTTGATTTGACCTCCGTTTGGGGAAAACTTTGGGCCACTGTCTTTTATTGGAGAGATGTGGTCCCTCCAAGTAGCAGCAATGGCTAGAATGGTTACACCACTTGGCACAGTTTTCATCCTGGCTTGGCAGACATCAGAGTAATAGTTGACATGAGATGAGTTCAAAGCTCTTGTATCAAAGGGGCAAATGGCCAATATTCTCTGCTGCTCCACGCAGGTGTGATGTGTGGGAATGTGCAGCTCAAGCATTGTTTTTAATGGAGCTGCAATGTATGCATTCCTTTTGATAAAATGTAGCTGTGAAAATGGTTTATGCGGGGAAGAATTTAAATTGCAGATCCCCTCACTTTGGGTCATCTGTCAAAGCTGCTGGTGGGTGATTCGTGTAGTTGTTGAGGATGCAGGTAATCCTCACTCTGCACCTGAGCTGCAAGATGGATGGAGTGGCTTGTGTTTGGATGTGTTCCATCCTGGAGCAGCAATGCGAAACGCAACAAGATGAAAGCTCGGTGATGTTAGCGTGTCAGGTTGTTTGCATCTTGCTACTCACCTCACTGTGGTGAGGTTTTGCAGGTGTTTACATTGGCCTGAGGCAGAGGAGGGCTGGATAGCAGTCATGACAGATGTAGTGAACTATTTAGCTGTCAGTAAACACCATTATAGTTGGTTCCAACAAAAACCTATACCCAGAAATTATGCCCAACGTGTGATCCACCGCCACTATATGTTTCATAAGACACTGACATAAAAACCTGTGTGGAAGAAAATAGCAGGGTTGCCTCCAGCGAGTTCTTGTCTCGCGAGTTGAGAAATGGTACACATGTAAAATGAGTAAATGCAAAACGGGCCAATAATCTCTGCCCTATCAGAAGATGTCATCAATACTGGAATGACTTGACATCTGGCATGTGAACAAAGCCATCACGGTGACTAGCTACTGTCTGGCACAGATGGGGAACTAATCGCTGTGCTCATGATCTCGTTTCATTGCAGATGCTCTCACTTATTTTCAATGGATAAGTTTAATCAGCCTGGTTTCATCACTTCAGATCTGAAAAATAAATAAGACCTCCCAAAGGCACTTTCTGCGTTACCTCATCAATAAACTGGTGGCAAGGTGGCGCAGTGGTAGAGTTGCTGCCTCACAGCACCAGACTACGGGTGCTGTCTGTACGGAGTTTGTACGTTCTCCCCGGGACCTGCGTGGGTTTTCTCCGGGTGCTCCGGTTTCCCACCACACTCCAAAGATGTGCAGGTTTGTAGGTTTATTGGTTTCAATAAAATTGTAAATTGTCCTCGGTGTGTAGGATAATGCTAATGTACGGGGATCGCTGGTCGGCACGGACTCGGTGGGCCGAAGGGACCTTTTCTTCCCTGTATTTCTAAAGTTAAGTAAATCTTCTAAACGCTTAAGTAATCAGAGCAGAAACAAATTATTTTTTACGAACGGAAACTCGATGTCTCGCATTTTATCAAAGTGGACTATTCTGAAAATGTGCTGGCTCCAGAATGTATAGGGTGATAGCGGAACAACACAGTGTGAACATATGATCGATGGGTCGGCAGGGACTCGGTGGGCCGAAGGGTTGCACCTCTAAAACAATAGGTTAATACTCTTGAGAGGCAAAGCAGTGAGAAGATTGTCAGGGTGATTCACACATCAGTCGTGATGATTCAGGGTCACTATCACTTCTCAACAGCAACACATCCATCAGTTTGCTGACTCTTGTCGAAGGGCAGTACATCACAACACAGTGTAACTAAAGCTCAAGTGTGATCTGAATGAAGGGATGTTGTCATACGACAAGCAACTGCAGATGCTGCTTTATACCTGAGACAGACACAGAGTGCGGAGTAACTCAGTGGGTCAGGCAGCATCTGTGGAGAACATGGATAGGTGACGTTTCACAGAGTGCTGGAGTAACTCAGCGGGTCAGGCAGCATCTGTGGAGAACTTGGATAGGTGACGTTTCACAGAGTGCTGGAGTAACTCAGCGGGTCAGGCAGCATCTGTGGAGAACTTGGATAGGTGACGTTTCCCAATGGTCTTAAGATGGGTCCCGACCTGAGACGTCGCCTATCCATGTTCTCCACAGATGCTGCCTGACCCGCTGAGTTACTCCAGCACTCTGTGAAACGTCACCTATCCATGTTCTCCACAGATGCTGCCTGACCCGCTGAGTTACTCCAGCACTCTGGGAAATGTCACCTATCCATGTTCTCCACAGATGCTGCCTGACCCGCTGAGTTACTCCAGCACTCTGTGAAACGTCACCTATCCATGTTCTCCACAGATGCTGCCTGACCCGCTGAGTTACTCCAGCACACTGTGTGCAACTTAGGTACAGTTTGCAGTTCAGTTTATTGTCACGTGTACAGTGACAAGCTTTTGTTGCACGCTATCCAGTCAGCGGAAAGACAATACATGATTACAATCATTCCATATACAGTGTATTGATACATGATAATGGAATAACGTTTAGTGCAAGCCAAGGTAAACCCTGCAAAGTACGATCAAGGATAGTCCGAGGGTCACCAATGAGGTAGCTAGTAGTTCAGCTCTGCTTGCTGGTTATGGTGGGATGAGGAAGGTAATATACCAGACTACAGTGTAGCTGGTGACTTCACGCCTAATTAACACTGCCTGTCACCTTGTGTATTATGTTGCAGCTGCGGAGGTTGCTGCCACCAACTGCAGCATGGAGGAGTTCCAGTGTGCGTATGGGCGCTGTATCCTTGACGTTTACCACTGTGATGGTGATGATGACTGCGGTGACTGGTCGGATGAATCTGATTGTGGTTAGTCTCTCATTATCCCTACCAAACTAAACTTGGCATTCAATGACCTGGGGCTAATGGTCTGGGACATCACAATACGTACAACACCCTCGTTGCATGTTGTCTGTGTAAGACTGTCCATACAGTCACCACAAGAGGGCTCTGCCCCTATAAGGGCTTGTTAAGGGTTTGGACACGCTAGAGGGAGGAAACATGTTCCCGATGTTGGGGGAGTCCAGAACCAGGGGCCACAGTTTAAGAATAAGGGGTAAGCCATTTAGAACGGAGACGAGGAAACACTTTTACTCACAGAGAGTTGTGAGTCTGTGGAATTCTCTGCCTCAGAGGCCGGTTCTCCGGATGCTTTCAAGAGAGAGCTAAATAGGGCTCTTAAAAATAGCAGAGTCAGGGGATATGGGGAGAAGGCAGGAACGGGGTACTGATTGGGGATGATCAGCCATGATCACATTGAATGATGATCATTGAATGGCTCGAAGGGCCAAATGGCCTACTCCTGCACCTATTGTCTATTGTCTATTACCCTGTCTATTCCGCTCATGATTTTATACACCTCCATACGATCACCCCTCAGCCTCCTGCGCTCCAAGGAATAGTCCTAGCCTGCCAACCACTCCCATAGCTCAGACCCTCGAGTCCTGGTAACATCCTTGTGAATCTTCTCTGAACCCTTTCCAGCTTGATAACATCAATTTGTTAGAATTGAACTGCTAGAGATTTTGGTATTGGCCACAAGGAATAGGAGTAGAATTTGGCCATTCGGCCCATCAAGTCTACTCTGCCATTCAATCGTGGCTGATCTATCTCTCCCTCCTAACCCCATTCTCCTGCCTTCTCCCTGTAACCTCTGACACCCGTACTAATCAAGAATCTACTAATTTGTATTTTGACCAACTATTTTGAATTTATTTTAATTTTGAACTAATGCCCAAGCGTGCAACAAGGTCACTTTGGTTATCCCGTGTGTCCTGAACACAGGTGGAAATGTAGAATAAACGTGGAAGATTCCATCTGAATGTTACTTTAAACATTAAAATGGGCTGAGATCTGAGTTTGAGCATCAGAGACCCATTCAGCACTTGCCTGCGGTGTGGACAGTAACACTGGTGGTCTTCATTTGATGAATTAGTTGACAATATATGAAGCTGAGCACTAGTTTGCTGAAGCCAGTAATGTCGACTGTTGCAGACAACAAACAACCAGTGGCTGGTGAACCACACCGAGCGATTTCAGTGAGAGATGGTGATTAGTAACATAATCTTGCCGTAAGAGTCTATTATGGTAACAAGTAATTTGAAACACTTGCACATTCATTGCGAGGTAATTATGAAATAATAAAACCTGACTTTAGCTTGTGGGCTACATGTGGTCTCCAAACGGAGGCAATGGTTTGATATTCCCTGGTGTCGAGTATCTGCTGGAGCAAGTACATCTCATTCTGTTCCCATTCAGCACGTTCAACATGTGTACCTTTTAAAGCACAGTGTTTGAACCTTAGGCCAACACGACACCACCCACACTGATCAACTCACTCTTGCCTTCTAACCTGCCCTCCCTTCCCCATGGATGCCGATTCATCGAGTCATCGTCAGAGTCACACTGCACGGAAACAGGCCCTGAAGGAGGAGTCTTATTTATTTTTCAGATCTAAAATAGGGCTCTTAAAGATAGTGGAGTCAGGGGATAGGGGGAGAAGGCAGGAACGGGGTACTGATTGGGGATGATCAGCCATGATCACATTGAATGGCGATGCTGGCTCAAAGGGCCGACTGGCCTACTTCTGCACCTATTGTGTATTGTCTAAAATGATGAAACAGGCCCTTCGGCCCAACTTGTAAATGCCGACCAAGATCACCAAGCAAGCCAGCCCCATTTGCCTGTGTTTGGCCCATATCTCTCTAACTCCTATCCATGTATCTGTGTCTTTTAAATGCTGTAATCGTCCCTCCCTCAGCTTCCCCTCTGGCAGCTTGTTCCATACACCCCCCACCCTCTAAGTGAAAAGGTTGCCCCACAGGTTCCTATTAAATCTCTCCCTTCTCATCTTAACCATAATCCATCTGGTTTTTGATTCCCCTACCTTGGGTAAAAGACCCGATCTATTCCCCTCATGATTTTATACACCTCTATAAGACCGCCCCTCATCCTCCTGCGCTCTAATGGCCCTGTCCCACGGTACGAGTTCATTCCAAGAGCTCTCCCGAGTTTGCCCTGATTCGAACCTGGAGATTTACGGTAATGGCCGCTCGTCGGTACTCGGGGCTCTCGTGGACATTTTTCAACATTTTGAAAAATCTTCACGAGTCTTCCCGAGCTTACCTGTCGTTAGCGAGTCTTCCCGAGTACCTGCCGTTAGCGTTACGAGCCGCTAAGATACGTCCCCGAGCTCCGACGTACCCGCTACGTTCATTCTCTGTGCTTACCACGAGTTTGATTTTTTTAATACTCGGGAGAGCTCTTGGAATGAACTCGCACCGTGGGACAGGGCCATTAGGAATAGAGTCCCAGCCTGCTCAACCTCTCCCTGTTGCCCAGGCCCTTCATTCAGTACACATTGCACAGTAGTTTTCCTGAGAAAGCAGGGCGCTATTTTTAAAAACAAAACTGTCTCGTCGGTAAGAAAAGCACAGACTAAATTGCCAGTAAAATCCTATCATCCTGTTACACGATTCACATCCGCACCTCACATTATCAACCACGCTGACATTTGGCAGCTGCATCTGAACATTTCTCTGCAGCTACTTAATACGTGGGCACAATCTGGAAAGCTCCAGTGCCAACTTCTCATTTACAGTTTAAAAAAAAATGCAGATAATACCAGAAAGTAAAATTGATATTGTGAGAATCAATTAGATTATCTTTGATCTTGATGCAGGAAGTGACGTCAGCCGCATTTATGCCAATCCTCCCAATCAGACACATCTGAAGAAGGGTCTCGAACCGAAACGTCACCCATTCCTTCTCTCCAGAGATGCTGCCTGTCCCACTGAGTTACTCCAGCATTTTGTGTCTATCTTCAGTTTAAACCAGTATCTGTAGTTCCTACACACACCTCCATATCATCTATATAAATAGAAGCAAAGTCAACACCTAGTGATGTTTCCACATTGGCTGGTTTTAATCACCAGCCAGAGACCACTGTGAAGACCAGTCAGAGTTGCTCGGTGTGTTTGTGTGTTAAAGGTTTAGATTGTATATCACGATAATTAATCAGGCATAATAAAACCAGGAAGGAACAGCAGATGCTGGTTTAAACCCAGGAGAGTCATAAAAAGCTGGAGTAACTCAGCTGGTCGAGCAGCATCTCCACTGTCTGACCCGCTGAGTTACTCCGGCTATTTGTGTCTATCTTCATAATAAATGCAGGAAGTGAGGCAGCAAGGTGGTGGCGTGGGATTTCAATTTGCAACAGATACCAGCACTCGTGAGTAGCCAATCACTACTGTATTATTACTGAGGTCATCAATATCTCTACACTCTGCAACTCCCGACAACAGGTGTTCAGCTTCCAGCACGGACTCACCTCGATGGACCAGAGAATCATTAAGGGCCTGTCCCACTTACGTGTGCTTGGCACGCAAATTACGTGACCTCGTGGTCGTGCCAAGGACACGTAAGTGGGACAGGCCCTTTAGTCTTCAAAAAACCCAAGAATGTTTCTGAGTTGCAGGGGAATGTTTACCTTGACCAAGGAACGCGATTGGCCATTCTATGTGCTAAATATTAACTCTGTTTCTCTTTCGAATTAAAACTTTACCTGACGAGTGTTTGCCAGCAATTTCTGTTTTTATTTCACTTCCATCATCTGCAGTTCTCTTGGTTTTCAGTCACTGTTTAACATTCTGCCTTCTGACAAAGATATTCCTCTCTATACGACAGCTGGCCAACTCAAGGTTGGGTGAATTGGTCAATCCTGGGACTTGGCTGTGGGTGAAGTGTAGGCTGTGTTCAACTAAGAGGCAATGTTGTCCTTCAAATGTCATCCCATGGGAAAGAACCATGTGCAAAACCAAACAGTGCAAAATGGGGCCTTCCTTTGGAAGGTGAGTGGGGCAAAGTTTAAAGGAGATGCATGGGGGGGAAACCTTTTGCACAGAGCGCGCTGCCGGGGGTGGTGGTGGAAGCAGATACGATAGTGGTCTTTGAGAGGCTTTAGACAGGCACATGGATATGGAGGGATATGGATCACGTGCAGGTAGATAAGAGATAGTCTTGGCATCATGTATGGCATGTTCATCATGTGGATAGAGGAAGAGGAAACATTTCATGGGCACACTGATTCCTTCTCATGTCTTTGTTGACTTATCTGGAGTGTTGGTAGTTATGATGTAGTTTGTGGGGCTAGTATTAGTTTGATTACCAATGCTTGAATAGTTTATCAGTGAACATAGGTCACAGATTGAGCTTAGTCCTGGTCTCAATGGAAGACACAGGTCTCCAAAGGAACGTCTGATGTGAATAATATGTATTCCAGTAATGTCCCTGAAGGCTAACATTTCTCCAGGAGTTTTCCTTTGAGACAAAGTAGAGAATAATGTACAGAGCAAATGATCAGAAAGACACAGAGTGCTGGAGTAACTCAGCGGGTCAGGCAGCATCTGTGGAGAACATGGATAGGTGGCGTTTCACAAAGTGCTGGAGTAACTCAGCGGGCCAGGCAGCATCTGTGGAGAACATGGATAGGTGGCGTTTCACAAAGTGCTGGAGTAACTCAGCGGGTCAGGCAGCATCTGTGGAGAACATGGATAGGTGGCGTTTCACAAAGTGCTGGAGTAACTCAGCGGGCCAGGCAGCATCTGTGGAGAACATGGATAGGTGACGTTTCACAGAGTGCTGGAGTAACTCAGCGGGTCAGGCAGCATCTGTGGAGAACATGGATAGGTGACGTTTTGGGTCAGAACCCTTCTTCAGACAAATAATGTTACAGGAGGAGTTAGCAATTGTTATCAGGCTGAGACAGAGACTGCCTCTTGTAAATGTGCAGCTGTATTTCACAATGACCATGGCGTGCTGGAACATGCTAGAACATGCTAGAACATGCTAGAACATGCTAGATTCTGACAACATCTTGTGGAAACACTTGTTTGAATCATCTCTGGGGTGATGGTATTAGTTGGGTATGTAGAATAGGGCAAGGCAGAAATGGCCTCCAACAGTCTGCCTCTGTTTGGCGGCAGTCTTCACACGGGACATGTGGAAGCAATCAGGCGAGCAGAATATTTTAAACTTCACGTTGGTTTCACGTTGCGCTCCACACTGCTCACTGTGAGCCTCTAGTGACAGAGACACAGAAATACACCTCAACCTACCGACTGTACTCTGGAAACACAGTCGTGCTGCAATATTGTGCGCTACTGCACAATTCATGCCGTCAAGGAGCAGAATCAGGCCATTCGGCCCACCAAGTCTACTCCGCCATTCAGTCATGGCTGATCTACGATACAATACAATACGATAGAACTTTATTCATCCCAGGAGGGAAATTGATCTGTCAACAGTCTTGACCCGAAACGTCACCTATTCCTTCGCTCCATAGATGCTACCTCACCCGTTGAGTTTCTCCAGCATTTTTGTCTACCTGCCAACAGTCACAACTCACAACAAGATACATGAAACAGGGAATTAAAGTGACGAGTGGAAAGGATTGGGGATGTGCATAGGTTGTGCGGAGGGGTGGGTGAGGGGGGAGGGGGGAAGTTAGTACACCCCACGACAGAGGGAGGAGGAGTTCTATTGTCTCTCCCTCCTAACCCCATTCTCCTGCCTTCTCCCCATAACCCCTGACACCCGTACTAATCACCAATCTGTCAATCTCTGCGGTAGAGAAGTATCCATTGGCTTGTCCTCCACGACCGCTCACCGTAATGCATCGATCAGCGTGTTTTCTGCTTGTTCCCGCAGCCTCACACCACCCGTGCAGGTCAGGCGAGTTCCTCTGCAACAGCGGGCTCTGCATCAACGCCGGCTGGAAATGCGATGGTGACTCTGATTGTGATGATCAGTCCGACGAGAAAAATTGCAGTAAGTTGGGTTTAGTTTATTGTCCCGTGTATCGAGGTACAGTGAAAAGCTTTTGTTGCGTCCTAACCAGTCAGTGGAAAGACAATACATGATTACAATCAATCCATTTACAGTGTACAGATACATGATAAGGGAATAACGTTTAGTGCAAGGTAAAGCCAACAAAGTCCGGGGTAATGGAAGACGGGAACAAATTGAGCTCATCTCAAAAGTCAATTTTTAATTATGGTTTAATAATAGCAAAAAAATTAATATTTAAATTTTGGAAAAATACACCAATACCAACGCTCAAAATGTGGATTGCAAGTATGTTGGATACCGCACATCTTGAGGAAATGCGATTCCTCCTAATAGATAAATTTGACCAATTCATAACGAGTTGGTCTCCATTTGTCGTCTTTTTGGAAACATATGGTGCAAAGCAGGTGTAAAAGCTAATCCGTGACTGCGGATGGTCAAGATTATAAATGATCTCCTATTTTCTTTTCTTCTTTTCTTTTCATTTATTCTCTTTCTTCTATTTTCTATGTCTCAACTTTCTTATTTCATTCTTTATTTTTCTTTTTCACACACTATATATCACACATTTTTCTATTTTTCATTATCTAACTTTTTTCTTTTTCTTCTTTATTTCAAAAAATTTAAAAAATAAGAAGCTGTACATAAAAGGTATTATGAAAATATGATTGTATACAATTGTACTTACTTCTAATAAAATAAAAATATTTTTTAAATTTTTTTTTAAAAAGCCAACAAAGTCCGATCAAGGATAGTCCAAGGGTCATCAATGAGGTAGCTAGTAGTTCAGCACCGCTCTCTGGTTGTGGTCGGATGGTAAATCGCTTCCCTGTAAAATGGTCAATGGGAGGCCGGTAACGGATGCTATTTTACCACCGCGGCACGGTGGCGCAGCGGTAGAGTTGCTGCCTCACAGCGCCAGAGACCCGGGTTCGATCCCTACTACGGGTGCTGTCTGTACGGAGTTTGTACGTTCTCCCCGTGATCTGCGTGGGTTTTCTCTGAGATCTTCGGTTTCCTCCCACACTCCAAAGACGTCCAGGTTTGTAGGTTAATTGGCTTGGTGTAAGTGTAAATTGTCCCTAGTGTGTGTAGGGTGGTGTTAGTGTGCGGGGATCGCTGGTTGGTGCAGACTCGGTGGGCCGAAGGGCCTGTTTCCGCGCTGTATCTCTACACTAAGCTGAGGGGAGAGCGCTAGCATGTGTGTGTTTTGTTGTCCTGCAGCTGCATCGCAGTGCACCATGGAGCAGTTCCGCTGCAAGTCGGGCCGCTGCATCCGCCTGTCGTGGAGATGTGACGGTGAGGACGACTGCACGGATAACAGTGACGAGGAGGACTGCGAGAGGACAGGTAAATAACCAACGTAGACACGGTTACACACCTGGCCACACAGAGCATCCAGCCCAATGTACCCACACCCAGCAACATGTAAATAACCAACTTAGACAGTTACACACCTGGCCACACAGAGCATCCAGCCCAATGTACCCACACCCACCAACAGGTAAATAACCTCACACAGAGCATCCAGCCCAATGTACCCACACCCACCAACATGTAAATAACCAACTTAGACAGTTACACACCTGGCCACACAGAGCCTCCAGCCCAATGTACCCACGTCCACCAACAGGTAAATAACCAACTTAGACACAGTCACACACCTGGCCACACAGAGCCTCCAGCCCAATGTACCCACACCCACCAACATGTAAATAACCAACTTAGACACAGTCACACAGTGGGCACACAGAGCCTCCAGCCCAATGTACCCACACCCACCAACATGTAAATAACCAACTTAGACAGTTACACACCTGGCCACACAGAGCCTCCAGCCCAATGTACCCACACCCACCAACAGGTAAATAACCAACGTAGACACAGTCACACACCTGGCCACACAGAGCCTCCAGCCCAATGTACCCACACCCACCAACATGTAAATAACCAACTTAGACACAGGCACACAGCGGGCACACAGAGCATCCAGCCCAATGTACCCACACCCACCAACATGTAAATAACCAACTTAGACACAGTCACACAGCAGGCACACAGAGCCTCCAGCCCAATGTTCCCACACCCACCAACATGCCCCATCTACACTAGTCCCACTAACCCGCGTTTGGCCCATATCCCTCTCAACCTGTCCTTATCCATGGACCTGTCCAATGTCCCTTAAATGTTACAACAGTACCTGGCAGGAAAGGTATAAAGGGAAGACAAACACAAAATGAAGATAGACCACAGCCAGGTGTTTTCACCATTTTGTGTCTATCTTCGATATAATCCAGCATCTGCAGTTCTTTCCGACACACGAATATATAGAGGAGTGTGGACAGAATGCGGCCAATTGGGACTAGTGTAGATGGGCATCTTGGTCGGTATGGGCGTGTTGGGCCGAAGGGCCTGTTTCCGTGCTATAAGACTCCATGACTCTAATCCTGACATTTTATTATTCTAGCAAAACCCTCAAAGTACAACTTTATCCCAAAAAAACGTTGGCTTGACTTTCCAATAATTTTTGATATTGGAACTAATTTTCCGCAATTGAGGCGTGCGATATCCTGGTGTTGTGCTCTGTGCCAGCGCTCCAGTTAGAGCTCCAGGTAAGAGCTGCAAGGTGACGGCTGTGGGATAATTCTTGCCCTTATGTTGACAGAGATCTCGCACTGCTCCCCCGATCAGTTCACCTGTGGGAATGGCCGCTGTATCGGGCAACGCAAGGTGTGCAATGGGGCTCATGATTGTGAAGATGGCACAGATGAAAGTCCTCACCAGAGCTGCCGTAAGTCTGGATCTACAACACCCCATCACAGGACACCAGCACCACAGATTAAACTTATATATCCACTTCACACAGTCTGCAGTTTGATCTGTCACAGTCTCCCTTTAGATAGACACAAAGTGCTCAAGTAACTCAGCTGGTCAGGCAGCATCTCTGGAGAAAAGGAAGAGGTGATGTTTCGGGTCGAGACCCTTCTTCAGACTCACCTCCTCAGACTGACGAAGGGTCTCAGTATAAACTATGATGCTAAATTGTGGAGCCACTGTAACTGATGAGGTGGGTGGGTCTTGAGGACCCCTACTGATCATCCATCCTTCTCATCAACAGTACAGGCCATCAACTAGACAGCTCCACACGCCTGTGGTCTTTAACATCGTGCGCTGATCACAGCCCCATCCTCTCCTCTCGATCTCCCCTCAATCTGAACCATTAGGATATATAACCTTAAGGGCCTGTCCCACTTGCCGATTTTTTTCGACAGCTGCCGGCATCATTGACTGACGTATCAGGTTACCGATAAAGGCAGCGTGATGGGGACGTATTGGCGCGCGGTGTCTCCTCAAGTGTCGCAACATTGTTTTTGTTGCCGCTGGATTTTGAAATGTTCTAAATCTTTCAGCGACCCTGATACGTCAGTCGATGACACCGGCAGTCACCAAGTGGGACAGGCCCTTTATTGTATGTTCTGTTTGATGACATTAATCAGCGGGACAGGCAGCGTCTCTGGACAAAAGGAATAGGTGACGTTTCGGGTCGAGACCCTTCTTCAGACCTGAAACGTCACCTATTCCTTCTCTCCAGAGATGCTGCCTGTCCCAGCTGAGTTACTCCAGCTTTTTGTGTCTATCTACGGTTTAAATGGGTATCTGCAGCTACTTGCCACATATTTAAGCAGCTCCCTTGGCCGATTGCTGTTACCGATTTCCAGTTGCACCTTTAGTGAGTTAACGGGAATGCAGTGAAGATGCGTTGCATTAACGCACGCGTGTGCTTTGATTCAGGTGAACGCTCTGCGGAGGAGAGTTGCAACGTCAGCAACGGGGGATGTGAGCACAAATGTCAGCAGGACAGAGACCTGGTCCAGTGCACCTGTCACACTGGCTACCGCCTGCTGGACAACGGCAAGTCCTGCCAAGGTACGGACCTCCAGCCAGGACCATCACCCGAATGGGCACAGAGTGCTGGGGTAACTCAGCGGGTCAGGCAGCATCTGTGGAGAACATGGATAGGTGACGTTTCACAGAGTGCTGGAGTAACTCAGCGGGTCAGGCAGCATCTGTGGAGCGAAGGAAATGGGCAACCTTTCGGGCTGAAACCCTGAAGGAAATAGGCAACGTTTCGGGCCGAAACCCGGAAGGGTTTCGGGCCGAAACGTTGCCTATTTCCTTCGCTCCATAGATGCTGCCGGAACATGGATAGGTGACGTTTCACAGAGTGCTGGAGTAACTCAGCGGGTCAGGCAGCATCTGTGGAGAACATGGATGGGTGACGTTTCCCAGAGTGCTGGAGTAACTCAGCGGGTCAGGCAGCATCTGTGGAGAACATGGATAGGTGACGTTTCTGGTCCAGTCTGAAGAACGGTCTTAACCTGAAACGTCACCCATTCCTTCTCTCCAGAGATGCTGCCTGACCCGCTGAGTTACTCCAGCATTTTGTGCTTATCCTGGCAAGTGATAGGTGGATACTGATTGGCAAATGGTTGGAAAAGAGTCAGGGATGAATAGACATAACGTGTGGGATGAATATAAGGATAAAAGAGGCTTGAAATGCAGTCAGGGGAAGGAATATGAGGGGCAGGGTGGGGGAGAGGAAATGGGTGCAAACCCCGGTGGGTCACAATGAATGGAGGGGGTGAAATGGGGGAGGGGGTGGAGAGGTGGGGGTGTTTCTCGGTTCATTACCTAACACTGGTCGAGACCCTTCTTCAGACTCTGCGTGTGAGGCATCTTGGACATAGGTGAGGAGGGATTGGACCAGGGGGATAGGATGGAGTCGAGGTACGTGGGAATGATTTCTGTGGGGCAGGAGCAGGAAGAAACAATGGATCAGCCAGGGCAGTGGTGTTTCTGGATTTTGGGGAGAAGGTATATGCGGGCCGTGCGGGGCTGGGGAACCATAAGGTTGGAGGCTGCGAAGTTCAGACAGCCTCAGGACAGACAGTCTGACATGTCAGGAATGATTGTGACGGCCCGTGGCGGGTGTCTGGCGCTGTAAGGCAGCAACTCTACCGCTGCGTTGCGGTGCTGGCCTGTCCGCGGTGTAGTGCAGCATCTGCAGTCGCTTCCTACATTGATGTTATTGTGCTGCTTCCTGCAGACGTGGACGAATGTGCGGAGGACGGGTACTGCAGCCAGGGCTGCACCAACAGAGACGGCAGCTTCCACTGCTGGTGCGTGCAGGGCTACGAGCTGCGGCCTGACAAACGAGGCTGCAAGGCGCTGGGTGAGTGCCCCCTACATTATACCCCAAACAATGCGATAATTATCTGGTCGAGTGGCCCCGTATATTAATGACGCAGAGTTGTCTAATGGCCCGGTGTATTAATGACGCAGTGTCTCGTGGCCCTGTGTGATTAGTGTCTAATGGCCCCGGTGTGATTATTCTCCCCCAGGGCCTGAGCCGGTGCTACTCTTTGCCAACCGCATTGACATCCGCCAGGTGCTGCCACGACGTTCTGAGTACACCCTCCTGCTCAACAACCTGGAGAACGCCATCGCACTGGACTTCCACCACAGCAAGGAGCTGGTCTTCTGGTCAGACGTCACTCTGGACCGCATCATGAAGGCCAACCTGAACGGGAGCAACGTGGAGGAAGTTGTGTCAACAGGGCTGGAGAGTCCAGGTACAGGCTATAGGTGATGTTTCTTCCCACTCATTACTGGGGGGAGGGGAAGCTGGGAGGGGAGGGGCAGGAGTTTGAAGTTAATTCCATCATTCTTGCATTTTAAGAATCTCTGCCATCTCATCAAGGCTGCCCAGGGAGCGTTGTTTCAAAATGTATGGAACGTGTCACACTGTGCAGGAAGATGGCTGTGTGCAGTGGGATCATGCATTAACTTACAAATGAGTCATCAGACAGAATGGGCTCCTGCAACTAAATTGCTTGCCCCATGAGCAGAATTATTCATGGTCTGTACCACACAGAGCTGGCAAAGGTTGACGTTTGCAGACAGCATTTAATCTCTCCTGTGTTGGCACAATTCACTGGTGAAGCTGTGGGCCGTGTAACACAGCCTGGCTAACAGGACAGACAACGGTCAAAGGTCAATAATGTTTCATTGTCAAATGTACCCACAATGGAACGATGATATTCTGACTTGCAGCAGCAGAACAGGCCTGTAAACACAGTACTCATAGATGATGTATAATGGACAATAAAACTATCAATCGATGAATATCCCGCACACTAGTGGAAAATGCCAAGTGTCCATCGTGCAACAGACAGTCCATAGTTAACTCAATATCACCTCTCAATGTTCTCCAGAGATGCTGCCTGGCCCGCTGAGTTACTCCAGCACTCTGTGAAACGTCACCTATCCATGTTCCGGCAGCATCTATAGAGCGAAGGAAATAGGCAACGTTTCGGCCCGAAACCCTTCCGGGTTTCGGCCCAAAACGTTGCCTATTTCCTTCAGGGTTTCGGCCCGAAAGGTTGCCCATTTCCTTCGCTCCACAGATGCTGCCTGACCCGCTGAGTTACTCCAGCACTCTGTGAAACGTCACCTATCCATGTTCTCCACAGATGCTGCCTGACCCGCTGAGTTACTCCAGCACTGTGTGTTTTTTGATGGAGCATTACATCACTGGAGGTATCATATTTTGTGTTTAAATCTTTTTATTTGAATTTCACAGCAATTTGCATACATACTATGATAACAGACAGTGGCAGTCAAGGTATAATTGTGCAACAGTATGTAAGCGACCCTCAAAACCCTTACCCTTACCCACCTTCAACCCACCCGAATCAGGTCGGAACCAAACGGGGACAAACAACACTCACATACATACACATCCACACACATATGAAACAAAAAGTACTAAAAATAAATTAAAAAAAAAATAATAATAATAATAATAATAAATTAAAAAATTGGGGGTCACTAATAACAGTAAATAAGTAAGTAATTGAATAAATAATTGTGGGGAGGGGGGGTTAAGGGGAAAGCAGCTGCAGTAGAGCAAAACAATGGTGGAGAGCACTCAGTCCTCTTCCGAGTCCGGGGACAAGTTGAGAGAGTTAACAAGTTCCAAGAAAGGGTTCCATGTATCTAGGAATGTCTTGGTAGAGCCTTTGAGAGAGAACCTAAGTTTTTCAAGCTTTAAATTGTAAAGCACCTCCTTAATCCAACGGGCGTGTGTCGGGGGACAGGTGAGCCTCCAGTTAAGCAAGGTCAGTCTCCGGGCTAACAAGGTTGTAAAAGCTAGGACCCGTTTCACCGCAACAGAGAGGTTAGTGTTGGGAGGGGTACCGAAAATGGCTGACATTGGGTTTGGAGGAATAGTCTGGTCGCAGGCTCTGCTTATCAAGTCGAAAGCACTCCTCCAAAAGGCTGCTAGCTTAGGGCAAGACCAAAACATATGGCTATGGTTGGCAGGGGATTGATTACATCTGTTGCAGGTGTCCCTAACAGTGGGGTACATTCTAGATAATCTTGCATTTGTGTAGTGGACTTTGTGAAGGACTTTGCATTGGATTAGGCCATGACGGGCACATATTGAGGAAGAATGGATCAAATCCAAGGCAGAGTCCCTCTGTGAAACGTCACCTATCCATGTTCTCCGGAGATGCTGCCTGACCCGCTGAGTTACTCCAGCACTCTGTGTTTTTTGATGGAGCATTACATCACTGGAGGTATCATATTTTGGATGAAATGTTAAAGGGAACGTGTGGGACCTTGCGTGGACTCAGGAGCCTGTGGCAAGAATCTGACGCAGGGGCACACGGCCAGTTTCCCACTCAACCTCCCAATTGGTCAGCTGTCCATTGTAATGCAGTGAGTGGGAGTAAGTCCCAGACATGAGTGCATGCGTTGTCAAATGCAGTCCTCCCAGACACATGGGCACATTTGGGACACGGTATCCATCCGTTCACTCTGCCACACACAGGTTACAGAACAAACATACAATAAATAAAATACCCAATATAGCGCAAAATAAAACAAAGCCCAATGTGTCCAGCACGACCCAGGCAATTCATAGAGTAGCCCAGACAATCCATAGTGTAGCCCAGACAATCCATAGTGTAGCCCAGACAATTCATAGTATAGCCCAGACAATCCATAGTGTAGCCCAGATAATCCATAGTGTAGCCCAGACAATCCATAGTGTAGCCCAGACAATCCATAGTGTAGCCCAGACAATCCATAGTGTAGCCCAGACAATTCATAGTGTAGCCCAGACAATCCATAGTGTAGCCCAGACAATTCATAGTGTAGCCCAAACAATCCATAGTGTAGCCCAGACAATCCATAGTGTAGCCCAGACAATTCATAGTGTAGCCCAGTCAATTCATATAGCCCAGACAATCCATAGTGTAGCCCAGACAATCCATAGTGTAGCCCAGACAATCCATAGTGTAGCCCAGACAATCCATAGTGTAGCCCAGATAATCCATAGTGTAGCCCAGACAATCCATAGTGTAGCCCAGACAATCCATAGTGTAGCCCAGACAATCCATAGTGTAGCCCAGACAATCCATAGTGTAGCCCAGACAATCCATAGTGTAGCCCAGACAATCCATAGTGTAGCCCAGACAATTCATAGTGTAGCCCAGACAATCCATAGTGTAGCCCAGACAACTCATAGTGTAGCCCAGACAATCCATAGTGTAGCCCAGACAATCCATAGTGTAGCCCAGACAATCCATAGTGTAGCCCAGACAATCCATAGTGTAGCCCAGACAATCCATAGTGTAGCCCAGACAATCCATAGTGTAGCCCAGACAATCCATAGAGTAGCCCAGACAATCCATAGTGTAGCCCAGACAATCCATAGTGTAGCCCAGACAATCCATAGTGTAGCCCAGACAATCCATAGAGTAACCCAGACAATCCATAGTGTAGCCCAGACAATCCATAGAGTAGCCCAGACAATCCATAGTGTAGCCCAGACAATCCATAGTGTAGCCCAGACAATCCATAGTGTAGCCCAGACAATCCATAGTGTAGCCCAGACAATCCATAGTGTAGCCCAGACAATTCATAGTGTAGCCCAGACAATTCATATAGCCCAGACAATCCATAGTGTAGCCCAGACAATCCATAGTGTAGCCCAGACAATCCATAGTGTAGCCCAGACAATCCATAGTGTAGCCCAGACAATCCATAGTGTAGCCCAGACAATCCATAGTGTAGCCCAGACAATCCATAGTGTAGCCCAGACAATCCATAGTGTAGCCCAGACAATCCATAGTGTAGCCCAGACAATCCATAGAGTAGCCCAGACAATCCATAGTGTAGCCCAGACAATCCATAGTGTAGCCCAGACAATCCATAGTGTAGCCCAGACAATTCATAGAGTAGCCCAGACAATCCATAGTGTAGCCCAGACAATCCATAGTGTAGCCCAGACAATTCATAGAGTAGCCCAGACAATCCATAGAGTAGCCCAGACAATCCATAGTGTAGCCCAGACAATCCATAGTGTAGCCCAGACAATTCATAGAGTAGCCCAGACAATCCATAGTGTAGCCCAGACAATCCATAGTGTAGCCCAGACAATTCATAGTAGCCCAGACAATCCATAGTGTAGCCCAGACAATTCATAGAGTAGCCCAGACAATCCATAGTGTAGCCCAGACAATCCATAGTGTAGCCCAGACAATCCATAGTGTAGCCCAGACAATTCATAGAGTAGCCCAGACAATCCATAGTGTAGCCCAGACAATCCATAGTGTAGCCCAGACAATTCATAGAGTAGCCCAGACAATCCATAGTGTAGCCCAGACAATCCATAGTGTAGCCCAGACAATCCATAGTGTAGCCCAGACAATCCATAGTGTAGCCCAGACAATCCATAGTGTAGCCCAGACAATCCATAGTGTAGCCCAGACAATCCATAGTGTAGCCCAGACAATCCATAGAGTAGCCCAGACAATCCATAGTGTAGCCCAGACAATCCATAGTGTAGCCCAGACAATCCATAGTGTAGCCCAGACAATCCATAGAGTAGCCCAGACAATCCATAGTGTAGCCCAGACAATCCATAGTGTAGCCCAGACAATCCATAGTGTAGCCCAGACAATCCATAGTGTAGCCCAGACAATCCATAGTGTAGCCCAGACAATCCATAGTGTAGCCCAGACAATCCATAGTGTAGCCCAGACAATCCATAGTGTAGCCCAGACAATCCATAGTGTAGCCCAGACAATCCATAGTGTAGCCCAGACAATTCATAGTGTAGCCCAGACAATCCATAGTGTAGCCCAGACAACTCATAGTGTAGCCCAGACAATCCATAGTGTAGCCCAGACAATCCATAGTGTAGCCCAGACAATCCATAGTGTAGCCCAGACAATCCATAGTGTAGCCCAGACAATCCATAGTGTAGCCCAGACAATCCATAGTGTAGCCCAGACAATCCATAGAGTAGCCCAGACAATCCATAGTGTAGCCCAGACAATCCATAGTGTAGCCCAGACAATCCATAGTGTAGCCCAGACAATCCATAGAGTAGCCCAGACAATCCATAGTGTAGCCCAGACAATCCATAGAGTAGCCCAGACAATCCATAGTGTAGCCCAGACAATCCATAGTGTAGCCCAGACAATCCATAGTGTAGCCCAGACAATCCATAGTGTAGCCCAGACAATCCATAGTGTAGCCCAGACAATTCATAGTGTAGCCCAGACAATTCATATAGCCCAGACAATCCATAGTGTAGCCCAGACAATCCATAGTGTAGCCCAGACAATCCATAGTGTAGCCCAGACAATCCATAGTGTAGCCCAGACAATCCATAGTGTAGCCCAGACAATCCATAGTGTAGCCCAGACAATCCATAGTGTAGCCCAGACAATCCATAGTGTAGCCCAGACAATCCATAGTGTAGCCCAGACAATTCATAGAGTAGCCCAGACAATCCATAGTGTAGCCCAGACAATCCATAGTGTAGCCCAGACAATCCATAGTGTAGCCCAGACAATTCATAGAGTAGCCCAGACAATCCATAGTGTAGCCCAGACAATCCATAGTGTAGCCCAGACAATTCATAGAGTAGCCCAGACAATCCATAGTGTAGCCCAGACAATCCATAGTGTAGCCCAGACAATTCATAGAGTAGCCCAGACAATCCATAGTGTAGCCCAGACAATCCATAGTGTAGCCCAGACAATTCATAGAGTAGCCCAGACAATCCATAGTGTAGCCCAGACAATTCATAGAGTAGCCCAGACAATCCATAGTGTAGCCCAGACAATCCATAGTGTAGCCCAGACAATCCATAGTGTAGCCCAGGCAATTCATAGAGTAGCCCAGACAATCCATAGTGTAGCCCAGACAATCCATAGTGTAGCCCAGACAATTCATAGAGTAGCCCAGACAATCCATAGTGTAGCCCAGACAATCCATAGTGTAGCCCAGACAATCCATAGTGTAGCCCAGACAATCCATAGTGTAGCCCAGACAATCCATAGTGTAGCCCAGACAATCCATAGTGTAGCCCAGACAATCCATAGTGTAGCCCAGACAATCCATAGAGTAGCCCAGACAATCCATAGTTCGGAGCTTAGTTGAAGGTTGTGGTGCTTAATAGCATGATGGATGTTGGGAAGAAGCTGTTCCTGAACCTGGACGTTACAGTTTTCAGGCTCCTATACCTTCTTCCCAATGGCAGGGGTGAAATGAGAGTGTGGCCAGGGTGATGTAGGTCATTGATGATGTTGGCTGCCTTTTTGAGGCAGCGACCCCTGTAGATCCCTTCGATGGTGGGGGGGTCAATACTGTGATGGACCTTCGATGGTGGGGAGGTCAGTACTGTGATGGATCTTCGATGGTGGGGAGGTCAGTACTGTAATGGATCTTCAATGGTGGGGAGGTCAGTACTGTGATGGATCTTCGATGGTGGGGGGGTCAGTACCTGTGATGGACCTTCGATGGTGGGGGGGTCAGTACTGTGATGGATCTTCAATGGTGGGGAGGTCAGTACCTGTGATGGACCTTCGATGGTGGGGAGGTCAGTACTGTGATGGATCTTCGATGGTGGGGAGGTCAGTACCTGTGATGGATCTTCAATGGTGGGGGGGTCAGTACCTGTGATGGACCTTCAATGGTGGGGAGGTCAGTACCTGTGATGGACCGGGCAGTGTCCACCACTTTGTGTTCACCCATTGATCCAAGCTGCAGCTGTGGTGTGGTACGGTTATGGGAATGTTGTTGAAATCATCATCCCACAAGGACCAGGATGGAGGGCGCAGTTTCATTAACGCATGTGGTCATGTTCCAATGTCTAAACATGTCTTGAAACGTTGACGTTTATTTAGTTGCTATTACTGAGTAAAGGTCTAAATACATTGCGGGCCATTTGTAGTTGTATTTCTGATCTATATCTGCTTGGTATCTCTGGAGACGGGAATGTTTATTTTCAGTGGGTCTGGTGAGGAAATGGCAACTTTATTTACAGAATGTTTGAGACTGCACAGATAACTTTTATGTACTATCATGTAATTCTTTCTGACTTTGATAGCTACAAAGAGGTTTTGGTTGTGGTTTTTGAAGTAAAGTGATAGAAGAATATTGACAACCAATGTAAAATATGTCCACAATCTTCACGGGTTTCAGGTGGTCTGGCCATTGATTGGATCCACAACAAGTTGTTCTGGACGGACTCTGGAACGTCACGTATTGAGGTCTCAAATCTTGACGGGACTCAGAGGAAAGTGCTGTTGTGGGAGAACTTGGAGAAGCCTCGTGCCATTGCCCTGCATCCTATGGAGGGGTGAGTCTATGAGCCAGTAGCTTTCAGCTCCAGCTCTTGCAGAAATGATACACTTTTCACTCATAAGGTCATGTGATAGGAGCAGAATTAGGCCATTCGGCCCATCAAGTCTACTCTGCCATTCAATCATGGCTCATCTATCTCTCCCTCCTAACCCCATTCTCCTGCCTTCTCCTCATAACCCCTGACACCCGTACTAATTAAGAATCTATCTATCTCTGCCATAAAAATATCTCTTTTGATGCCATATGTTCCAAGATAAGCTGCAATACATTTCAAAATCACGTTCTTTGCATTTAATTATGCCTACAATTAGAACAGTCTAATCGCAGAACTCCAGAGTAATTCTAATAGTTTTAGTGCGTCATGCCACGTTCCCGCCGGTCATTGTGACAGGATATGTCCTGTCGCCTGAGACGACCAAAGGCTATGTTATCAATTAAAATTATTATTTAATGTTGCGTTGGGTATAGCGAGCCAACACTAGGGTGGCACGGTGGCGCAGCGGTAGAGTTGCTGCCTCACAGCGCCGGAGACCCGGGTTCCATCCTGACTACGGGTGCTGTCTGTACGGAGTTTGTACGTTCTCCCCGTGACCTGCGTGGGATTTCTATGGGTGTTCCGGTTTCCTCCCACACTCCAAAGATGTGCGGGTGTGTAGGTTAATTGGCTTGGTGTAATAGTAAATTGTCCCTAGTTATTGTCCCTATTATTGACCAGGTATTGTCGGTCTTCCTACTGTTAGACAGTCCCTGCACCAGCTGACACTGACGTCTCTACAGTACTGCCCTTGTTTGCTGCCTGGGCCAATTTGTGGTCATTATAGCCCGGCTCTCAGTAATTCTAGTTCGTAAGATCATCAGTGATAGGAGTAGAATTAGGCCATTCGGCCCATCAAGTCTACTCCTTCATTCAGTGATGGTTGATCTATCTCTCCCTCCGAACCCCATTCTCCTGCCTTCCCCCCACAACCTCTGACACTCGTTCACTCATTGATTGAGTGCCCCAAGTGAACCAACACACCTGAACCCATCTCCACGGAAGGTCACATGGCTGCCATAGGCTGCCGGTCAGTGGCACAAATCACGTTTTACACTCGATTTATTTTATAAATCATCTGTTAGATGTTAGAATTATGTTGTCAGGTACTCCTGACTGAGGCCATGTAACTCAGTTTTCATAGCTTAACAATTTTAACTATATTAATATTATAACAATAGACAATAGATGCAGGAGTAGGCCATTCAGCCCTTCGAGCCAGCACCGCCATTCAATGTGATCATGGCTGATCATCCCCAATCAGTACCCCGTTCCTGCCTTCTCCCCATATCCCCTGACTCCGCTATCTTTAAGAGCCCTATCTAGCTCTCTCTTGAAAGTATCCAGAGAACCGGCCTCCACTGCCCTCTGAGGCAGAGAATTCCACAGACTCACAACTCTCTGTGAGAAAAAGTGTTTCCTCATCTCCGTTCTAAATGGCTTACCCCTTATTCTTAAACTGTGGCCCCTGGTTCTGGACTCCCCCAACATCGGGAACATGTTTCCTGCCTCTAGTGTGTCCAAACCCTTAAAAATCTTATACGTTTCAATAAGATCCCCTCTCATCCTAAATTCCAGAGTATACAAGCCCAGCCGCTCCATTCTATCAACATATGACAGTCCCGCCATTACCGCCAAACAATGAAGATAAATGTCTGCTCATTCTCTAAGCATCAATGAAGTCTAACTCAGTGAGCTCCTGCAGATCTATGACAGTCAACGTTGAAAAGTGCTTCTAATATCTGGTTTAGTGTCAGCTACTGTCAACAACCAGTAATTGGGGAGTGGGTTAGTTTAGTTTAGAGATACAGTGCGGAAACAGGCCCTTCGGCCCACAAAGTCTACGTCAACCAGCGATCCCTGCACACTAGCACTATCTCACGCACACTAGGGACAATTTACATTTATACCAAGCCAATTAAGCTACAAACCTGTACGGTTGTGATTTTAAGTTTCACATAAGCACAATGGTCATGATTTGATTTATTGTCGAATCTGAAAAATGCTTATGATCAGACGACAGAGATTTTGATTGTTTTCCCTCACAAAAGAAATGGATTTTTCATTGGTCTGCCCCTTTCTTGAATTCTTTTGATTGGTAATTCCAGCTTCACCGACATTGTTTTGATTTACAATACATATTTCATGCCCGGCTCCTGGAAAATCAATCGTGCCCAATCCCTTTAGAATGAGCAGAGATGTATTTATAGGAGTGGAAAGGTATATCCTCGTACCAGTGGGACTGTGCATTGCAACGACTTGTAATGTTTTATAATGATATCATTGATTGAATTCTCCATAGCAGGGTAATTAATCTATCCCACCGGAGTTGGGTTGAGAATTGTAAATCCTTGTAAGGCACTTTTTACAAACAAATTCTGAAATGTTTTCTGATCTACTTTAATTAAATTTCACAAAGCAAATTTCACACAACATTGAGCAAGTTGTGTTTTCTTCCATGTGTTGTTTCCAGCACATGTAATATGTCACACTTGTGTGATCATCTTATTGAAACCAAACTGATAACCATGATGACATTTTTTTCATTTTAAGTCTGCTGTATTAAAAAAGTTTGCAAGTAGTTATTGCCAAAAGCCAGGCATGTCTGCTGTTATTCCATTGGGCATGGAAATATGCCCTTAGCCCAACTCGTCCAAGATGCCCCATCTAAGCTAGTCCCATATGCCCAAATATGGTCCACATCCCTCTCAACCTGTCCTATCCACATACCTGTCCAAGTGCCTTTTAAATGTTGTTAAAGTCCCAGCCTCAACTACCTCCTCTGGCAGCTTGTTCCATACACCCACCACCCTCTGTGTGAAAAAGTTGCCCCTCAGGTTCCTATTAAATCTTTTTCCTTTCACCTCAAATCTATGTTGAGTTCTTGATTCCCTTACGCTGGGTAAAAGACTCTGTACATTCACCTGGTGATTTGATACACCTCTGTAAGATCACCCCTCATCCTCCTGCGCTCCAAGGAATAAAGTCCCAGCTGCCCAACCTGTCCCTGTAATGCTCGATAGCAATTATATCAATCAAAGATCATGCAGTCATTTCAGAATGCCATTAGAACATTTGATCTCCATATATCTGCAACACTTACTTCAACTCATGCAACCAAAAATATTATTGACGAAGAATTAGAAATGCTGAGTTTCATCTCACGTGCAGGTTGCGTTTCCACTTAAGCTGATGGTTTATATACTGACGTGGTATATACTGATTGCCCAACACAAATATCTCACACTCTCCCTGCGAATGTGAATATTATATATAGGTCCAAACTTGGAAAATCTAAAATAATCATTTACATTTGAATAGCAACTTAATGAAGTAAAAGGCACAAAGTGCTGTGTTTGCTCAGTGGGTCAGGCAGCATCTCTGGACTCAGCCTCTCTGAAGGGTCCCAGCCCAAAACGTCACCTATCCACGTTCTCCACAGATGCTGCCTGACCCGCTGAGTTACTCCAACACTCTGTGAAACGTCAGCTATCCATGTTCTCCACAGATGCTGCCTGACCCGCTGAGTTACTCCAGCACTCTGTGAAACGTCACCTATCCATGTTCTCCACAGATGCTGCCTGACCCGCTGAGTTACTCCAGCACTCTGTGAAACGTCACCTATCCATGTTCTCCACAGATGCTGCCTGACCCGCTGACTTACTCCAGCACTCTGTGAAATGTCACCTATCCATGTTCTCCACAGATGCTGCCTGACCCGCTGAGTTACTCCAGCACTTCTGGTAAACCAGCATCTGCAGTTTCTTGCATCAACATTTTTCATATTTGGCTTCACTGCTCACTTTCTTATATTCCTGTTTGTTTTCTGATTATCGTGCAAAACCCCCCGATATATCCTTGAAACAAAATGGCCTCTTCTTCCTTGTGTGCTCAAGCTGTCGTTGCCTTTTGTAGAACCATATATTGGACGGACTGGGGCAATACACCGCGTATAGAATACGCTGCCATGGATGGGTCCAATCGCAAGATCATCGCAGACACGCATCTCTTCTGGCCCAACGGCCTCACCATTGACTACGCCGGCCAGAGGATGTACTGGGTTGATGCCAAGCACCATGTGATCGAGCGTGCCGACCTTGATGGTCAGAACAGGAAAGCAGTGATAAGCCAAGGTGTGTTCCTCATCTACTATGATCAGCAGGTCCACTTACTTTAGTTTCTGCTCCGCTTTCCTTCCACACTCCAAAGACGTACAGGTTTGTAGGTTAATTGGCTTTGTAAAAATGTGAATTGACCCTGGTGTGTAGGATAGTGTTAGTGCGGGGATCGCTGGTCGGGGCAGACTCAGGTGTCTCCACGCTGTATCTCTAAACTAAACTAAATTGTTTGTTTCAGAAATGCTTGTTGTATCGTTTATAAACCATTCAGTTTAAGAGCAGCATGAAAAATGTGTGTTCCGCTTAGGTTATGGATGGCAATGATTAAGTAAATGATAATGGCCGTCCAGCAGCTTGTGAAACAGGAGAGAAAGGGCTGGAATTTCAAGTCATTGAATCTTGAACCCAGAGTACATATTGCCTAAAAACCAGCTTTGTTTTGACTGAACGAAAACAACTGGACTCCCAAACTCTGTCCCTCTCAGTTTGGGCAGTGTACAAAGCTGTTACTAATATGTGAGGAATTGTAACATATAATACAATTGAAATTGATCCCATTGATTACAAGCAGCTTAACTGCAGGCATGTATATCAGTTTACAATATTTCATTCCAAAAATGGACGTAGCTTCTGAGGTTCTTTGTGTTAATGGGTTAACAGTGGCTATGCTGCGTTTGTCCTGGCCTTTGTAGTGTTCTGTGTTTGATGTGGAAACATGCAGAATCGTCAGTGAAGCAAAGAGCCAGTGATCATCCTGCCTTTGTTTGTGAATGTACACACCTGGCCCAGTTGTTATCTGTCATCTGTGTTCAAAGATATGTAATGAATGGTGCCGTTCAGAACCAGCATGGAAAACCCAGGGACAAAAGCCACCTAAATACAGCTTCTTATCAAAGAATGTATTTTTTACAGTAATGCTGGCAGCTTGGATTTCTCACCAAATCCCCGTGAAAACACAGTTTTCACTCAAACTAACAGGCTGCCAGACACAGACAGACAGACAGACAGACGGACGGACGGACGGACTGACAGACAGACAGATAGACAGACAGACAGACAGACAGACAGACAGACAGACAGACAGACAGACAGACAGACAGACAGAGGTGAGATTGATTACTCCGGCACACATTCGTTTTCTCTGAATTCACGGCTAGTGTTACAGCTGACCTGTGAACTAAGGTGGGAAACACTAGCGCTTGTTGTGGGCCACCACTCCTGTCCTGTGCACAAACACTATGCCTGCACATCACTTGCTCATGTATAAATCACTAGCACACAGATAGTAGCAGACTGGGGGATTGGGGGAACAGACACACAAAGATGCTGCTTGATAAAGCCACGGGAGGGAGAGTTGAGAGTGGGTGAGTTTCAGTCTGTTACCTGATTGTCAGAGCGGCTGAAATGTCAAAGGAGATCACTCTCAGCACGATGCCAGCCCACGTGGAGCGTACACACAGGCGTTGACGACTTGCTCTTTATTCATCATGCAGGATTACTTTTGAAAACCGATATCATGCCTTGAAATCTATATCCCTTGACTTTTTAAATCACCTACTTACAATGTGTAGACACAGAGTGCTGGAGTAACTCAGTGGGTCAGGCAGTATCTGTGGGGAACATGGATAGGTGACGTTTCACAGAGTGCTGGAGTAACTCAGCGGGTCAGGCAGCATCTGTGGAGCGAAGGAAATGGGGAACCTTTCGGGCCGAAACCCTGAAGGAAATAGGCAACGTTTCGGCCCGAAACCCTTCCGGGTTTCGGCCCGAAACGTTGCCTATTTCCTTCGCTCCATAGATGCTGCCGGAACATGGATAGGTGACGTTTCACAGAGTGCTGGAGTAACTCAGTGGGTCAGGCAGCATCTGTGGAGAACATGGATAGGTGACGTTTCACAGAGTGCTGGAGTAACTCAGTGGGTCAGGCAGCATCTGTGGAGAACATGGATAGGTGACGTTTCACAGAGTGCTGGAGTAACTCAGCGGGTCAGGCAGCATCTGTGGAGAACATGGATAGGTGACGTTTCACAGAGTGCTGGAGTAACTCAGTGGGTCAGGCAGTATCTGTGGAGAACATGGATAGGTGATGTTTCACAGAGTGCTGGAGTAACTCAGCGGGTCAGGCAGCATCTCTGGAGAGAAGGAATGGGTGACATTTCAGGTTGGGACCCTTGTTCATCTGAAAGGTCGTTTATCCATGTTCTCCAGAGATGCTGCCTGACCTGTTGAGTTACTCCAGCACGTTGAGTCCTTCCATGAATGATCAGTTTCTCCAACATTATAAGGCCTTGCCCGGCAATATCAAGGTGTGATTGTCGATTTATTTTCAGGCCTGCCACATCCATTTGCCATCACTGTGTTTGAGGACAGCCTGTACTGGACAGATTGGCATACGAAAAGCATTAACAGTGCCAACAAGTTCACTGGGAAAAACCAGGAGATCATCCGCAACAAACTCCACTTCCCAATGGATATCCACACACTTCACCCACAACGGCAGCCTGCAGGTAAGAAGATGCCGGCTCAACCAGGAATCTTTCATACGTTAACCTAGATCATAGAAACTTGCTTTAAAAATATTCATGGAATTAATTCAATCGTTGTGGTTTTTTTTTTTTAAAGACTTATGTTCCTCTATTTTAAAAAAGTTTGCATTTTAAAAAAAAATCAAGAGATTCTTTCTCTGTCTGTTAGCAAAAATTACAAACTATTCCAACATACGTGTTTATTAATTCAGGTAAATGTATTTATCAATTTGTTAATAATTCCTTATTACGCAAGCAACCGCAGACGCAGGTTAAAAAAAAAAAAGACACAAAGTGCTGGAGCAACTCAGCGGGACAGGCAGCACCTCTGGAGAACATGGATAGGTGACGTTTCGGGTTGCGACCCTTGTTCAGACTAATCCAGAGAAACATCATCTGCCTGACCGAACCGCTGAGTTACTCCAGCACGAAGTGTCCTTTTTGCTTATTCGGTCAGTTAGATTCTATGATATTTGAAGGATTGTTAAAGGAGTGAACTTGTGGCCACAGCTAGCTGGCCTGAGTGTGGACCGCACGCAGGAAGATTGGCAACCAGGCTAGTTTGGATGGACATGCTGGAGTAACTCGGGGGAGTGGAGAGCTGTACATACAGAGGACGGGAGAGTGTAGGTTTTGTTTATTGTAGTCACGTGTACCAGAGTGCAGTGGTGTTGCTCAGGAGATAAATACATTGCCTGATCCATGCTGCCCGACAGTGTGATATTTATGTGTGTTGTGCTTTCTGCTATTCGAGCAGGGAGAAACCGCTGTGGAGCAGATAATGGAGGCTGCAGTCACCTCTGCCTTCCCAGTGGCAACAACTACACCTGCGCTTGTCCCACCGGCTTCAAGAAGATCGACGCATCCCGCTGCGCTGGAAGTGAGTACAAGCTGACACTACCGCCGGCCGACACTAGTCTGAGCAAGTTGACGAGGGATTCCTTTAGCCACAGGGTGGTGGATCTGTGCCAGGAATTCATTGCCACAGAAGGCTGTGGATTTGTACGTGTGTCAGGGGTTATGGAGAGAAGGCAGGAGAGTGGGGTTAGGAGGGAGAGATAGATCAGCCATGATTGAACAGCGGAGTAGACTCAATGGGCCGAATGGCCTAATGTTGTCCTAGAACGTGTGACTATTTTCCTTCCTACAAGTTGGACAGGTACATGGATAGGAAATGTTTGGAGGGATATGGGCGAAATGCAGGCAGGTGGGACTAGTGTAGATGGGGCATGTAGTTGGTCAGCATGGGCATGTTGGGCTGAAGGGCCTGGTTCCATGCTGTACAGCTAGACTCTAGATTGGAGCCCATTGCACCAGTTTCAGTTTTGACTGAATCATGCGAAACAGAAGCATCATTGATCTTTGTTGAAGCAGGGACATTGTTTCCTGCCGGAGGCTTCACGCTCACGGCCATTGGACCAGTTCTGGCAACGTTTCACTTGCCTGTTGTATCTTTCACACGTGCTGGAGTCATCAATGTGGGCAGCCTGTTGTAAGGCAGCAGTGTATCACACTGGGGATTATAATAGAACGTGGACAAGTACAGTGCAGGACAGGCCCTTCGGCCCACAATGTTCATACCGAACATGATGTCAAATTAAACCAATCTCCTCTGGATATTTTTAAGGGGGAGATTGACTAATAAGGGTGTCAGGGGTGATGGGGAGAGGTGATTGAATGGCAGAGTAGACTTGATGGGCCGAATGGCCTAATTCTGCTCCGAGAATTTATGAACTGCCTACATATGATTTGTATCCCGCCATTCCCAGCATATCCATGTGCCTGCCTGAACACCTAAACGCCACTATCGTATCTGCGCCATCACAACCCTGGCAGCGCATAATAGACAATAGACAATAGGTGCAGGAGTAGGCCATTCGGCCATTTAAGCCAGCACCGCCATTCTATGTGATCATCCACAATCAGTACCCTGTTCCTGCCTTCCACCCATATCCCCTGACTCCGCTATTTTTAAGAGCCCTATCTAGCTCTCTCTTGAAAGTTTCCAGAGAACCGGCCTCCACCGCCCTCTGAGGCAGAGAATTCCACAGATTCACAACTCTCTGTGTGAAAAACTGTTTCCTCATCTCCGTTCTAAATGGCTTACCCCTTATTCTTAAACTGTGGCCCCTGGTTCTGGACTCCCCCAACGTCGGGAACATGTTTCCTGCCTCTAGCGTGTCCAAACCCTTAACAATCTTGTATGTTTCAATAAGATACCCTCTCATCCTTCTAAACTCCAGAGTGTACAAGCCCAGCCGCTCCATTCTCTCAGCATATGACAGTCCCGCCATCCCGGGAATTAACCTTGTAAACCTACGCTGCACTCCCTCAACAGCAAGAATGTCCTTCCTCAAATTAGGGGACCAAAACTGCACACAATACTCCAGGTGTGGTCTCACTAGGGCCCTGTACAACTGCAGAAGGACCTCTTTGCTCCTATACTCAACTCCTGTTTATTGAAGTATCCCCAATCGCAGATTATCGGGCCATTTTCCCGACTGATAAATAAAAGACCATCCGCAACAGGAGCTGGAGGGGGACACGGAATAACAACATGAAGACACAAGGAACTGCAGAGGCTGGTTTACCAAGGAAAGACACACATGCTGGAGTAATTCAGTGGCTCAGCATCTCTGCAGAACAAGGATAGGTGACGTTTTGGGTCAGGGCCCTTCTTCAGACAGATTGTAGTTGGAGGAGGAGAAGAGGGAGAGGTGTGAAGCTTGGCAAGTGATAACAATGGATTTTTCTATTTTAGGCAACTGATCGACAAACAACCCCTTTTCCCACCCCCCTCCATTGCCCCCCCCCCCCCACCCTCTCTTCTCTGGTTCCTACCTGGAGCATATACACTCCCCCAAACAGGTCCCCGACCATCTATATTCCTTCCTCTGCCTTCACATCTCAAACCTCATCTATCCTTATCTCACACGTCTTGTCTTATCATCTCTGGCCTTTGACCACCCATCTGCCAATCAACACCCCCCCCCTTAACCTGTATCCACCTATCACTTGCCAGCCTTGTCCCGCCCCCACCTCTCTTCCAGTTTTAACTCCCCCACCACAGCCTGGAGAAGGGTCCCGACTCGAGTCGTCACCTATCCATGTTCTCCACAGATGCTGCCTGACCCGCTGAGTTACTCCAGCACTCTGTGTCTTTTCCTGCCTGAGTCCCCAGGGCACATCCCATTCTGCAAGTCAGCCTGACTAACTTGTAATTGAAGTCCCATTCAGCAGGGCCTCTGGTTACGTGAAAATTAGATTTTTTTCAAAGGGCACAGGTTCATGAGTCAGAACTGTATCCCAAAACACTCCAATCTTTCTATGGTAACACTGTGCTGATTTGAGCAGCATAGCAAGCCCGTTGTCTCCTAACCCGGTGTGTCACGCTCGAGAGAGGATGCACTTTGGATCTAACAAGAAAACAAAACCAGTTATTGACTTGAAGCTGCAAATGTGCAGGAAATTGTATCTGTCCTTTGCTAACGTCTATATGTGACTCCGATTGCCCGAACGGCCCAATTTGCTGGGGCTGTAAATGGATGGATATATAACATCTACTCAACCATCACATTCACACAATGATTGAAATTCATTCATAGTTATTGCAATTCTGATTTTTCAATCACACAAAACAAGTGAAACGTGTAAGCTAAAGTGATGTTTACAGAGACCCTTCCATTTCAACGCCAAATAGTCTCCGATTCAGCTCAGAACAGAAGTGATGGTGTAGTTTGAAAATATACCAGGTGGAGTGATAAATAAGGTTGGTTATCTGACCCAGGAGGCTACTAAAAGGGGAGTTGCAACACTATCTGCTGCGTGTATATAGTTTCACAGCAAGGGTCCTTGTAACGGCGCTGGTGTGGGCCCACGTTAGAAACTATTCAGACATCCTACTGGAGCATCCTTGGGGTCTCTAAAATTAATCCTCTGTAATTTTAATGACAGTAGGCGGCGTTTATTATGGTGCTTTCTACTGAACATTAACTTGGAGCTTCTGGGGAACAGGAGCTCAGGCACAATTCCACGGGTCTGTCGGGGTTAAACATAAAGCATATTTACTGGAAGGTAGACAAAAATGCTGGAGAAACTCAGCGGGTCAGGCAGCATCTAGAGTTTCTCCAGCATATTTGTCTACCTTTGATTTTTCCAGCATCTGCAGTTCTTTCTTAAACATATTTACTGGAAACAGTGCCTGAGCATAAAAGAGTGTACAGCCATCAGGCTATTGAACATGAGAACTCCAACTAAACTCCAAACTACAAGTGGTCTGCCTTGTACTCGGGACTTTGGACTTTGTTTAGTTTAGCACATATTGAACTTGTTTATTATATAATCTATTGGGCTCTGTGTTTAGGAACTTGTTGTGTTACCGGAGCAAGTAGAAATGTCATTATTCTGTTTTGGTACAGATGACAATAAAAACACACTTGACTCTTAACTACCTATTGAGGTGGAGTTAAAAGTAACACCACTTCCGGGGTTTAAAGAGTGCCAGGAGTCAAATAACAGCGGGGAAGAAGCTGCTCTTAAGTCTGTTTGAGCTTCAAGATCCTGCATTTTCTCCCAGAAAGTAGAAGAGAGACAAGGGCCAATAGACAAGGGACGGTGCAGGAGTAGGCCATCGGGAACATGTTTGCTGCCTCTAGCGTGTCCAAGCCCATAACAATCTTATATGTTTCAATGAGATATCCTCTCATCCTTCTAAACTCTATACAAGTATACAAGCCCAGCCGCTCCTTTCTATCAGCATATGACAGCCCCACCATCCCGGGAATCAACCTCAGTGTCTACAGTTGTTCATTCAATGAAGCGTGAGCTCACTACGCAAACTCGCGCAGCTCCTGACGCAATTATAGTCATAGAATAATACAGTGTGGAAACAGGCCCTTCGGCCCAACTTCTCTATGCCGACCAACATTCCCCATCGAAACTAGTCCTATTTGCCTGTATTTGGCCCATATCCCTCTAAAATTATCCTATCCATGTACCTGCCCAAGTGTCTTGTAAGTGCTGTTTTGTACCTGCCTCAACTACCTCCTCCAGCAGCTTCCCACCCACCACCCTCTGTGTGAAAAAGTTGCCATTCAGATTCTTATTAAATCTTTCCCATCTCACTTAAAACCTAAGTCCTCAGCTTCTTGATTCCCCTACTCTGGGGAAATGACTGCATTCACCCTATCCATTCCCCTCATGATTTTATCCACCTCTAAGATCACGCCTCAGCCTTCTGCACTCCAGGGAAGTGGGTGGCACGTTGGCGCAGCGGTAGAATTGCTGCCTTACAGCACTCACAGCGCCAGAGACCCGGGTTTGATCCCGTCGACAGGTGCTGTCTGTATGGAGTTTGTACGTTCTCTCCGTGACGCGGTGGGCCGAAGGGCCTTTGTCCGCACTGTACCCTCTAAACTAAATGGATCCGTTTTCTGCCGCACGTCTCAGGACCCAGACAGGATGTTCTTGCGAAGTTGCAGACTCTGATTCATTGAACTCACTCTGACAAACCTCTGCTATCAGCGGGCCAATGCTACCCACATTAGAGGTGGCATGATGTGTGTCCCCACTACATTCCCCCAGCTCACCTCTGTTGCGCTGTTGGGCAACTTAATCAGCAGTCGCTGCTGGCCTTGTGACACTCAGACAATGCATCAGTCCTAGTTACAGTTGTATTCAAGCCAATGTCTTCCCTGTCTGTTGAATTTTAGAGCAAGTGTTTGACTGAATTTGGAATGAGCATACAGTTTCCTAGAATGCAAAAATCAAATACTAGAGGGCACAGCTTCAAGATGAGAGGGGCAAAGTGTAAAGGAGATGTGCGGTGTCAGTGTTTTACACAGAGGGTGGTGGGTGCCTGGAATGTGCTGCCAGGGGTGGTGGTGGAGGCAGATACGATAGTGGTGTTTAAGGCTGTTGGATAGGTACATGGATATGCAGGGAATTGGACAAGGTCCAGGTAGATAAGTTTGTCGTGGCACCATGTCCAGCACAGAAGTTGTGGGCCAAAGGGCCTGTCGTTGTGCTGCAACGTTCTTTGTTTAATGTTTTCAACTTTCTGCCTGTCATTTTGGGAATCAAGCGCATGAATGAAACCTTTTGTTATCCCATGAATGGATCATATGTTACTTGATGTGTAGCAGCCAGCCACCACCATATGTAGCAGCCAGCCACTACCATGTGTAGCAGCCAGCCACTACCATGTGTAGCAGCCAGCCACTACCATATGTAGCAGCCAGCCACTACCATGTGTAGCAGCCAGCCACTACCATATGTAGCAGCCAGCCACTACCATGTGTAGCAGCCAGCCACTACCATGTGTAGCAGCCAGCCACTACCATGTGTAGCAGCCAGCCACTACCATGTGTAGCAGCCAGCCACTACCATATGTAGCAGCCAGCCACTACCATGTGTAGCAGCCAGCCACCACCATGTGTAGCAGCCAGCCACTACCATATGTAGCAGCCAGCCACTACCATGTGTAGCAGCCAGCCACTACCATGTGTAGCAGCCAGCCACTACCATGTGTAGCAGCCAGCCACTACCATATGTAGCAGCCAGCCACTACCATGTGTAGCAGCCAGCCACTACCATGTGTAGCAGCCAGCCACCACCATGTGTAGCAGCCAGCCACTATCATGTCATTACGGCTACTCCCTGACATATAGAATTCCAAGTTGAAGTAGGAGGGTATTAAAAATACCCATGAAAGGTCTGTGCTGCTAATTGCAAAACCAGCTGCGATTGGATACATTCTCCCCTCTGGCTCTTTAAAACTTATGCCCATCAGAGAACAATTTCACAATAACTACGATCAAATAATGCAATAAAACAATAATTACCGACACGGCTGAGTTTAGTGTATATTTTTACAAAGTACAAAACGTGCATTTTAGCGGGCTTCTAGAAAGTTGAAAAAAACTGCAAATCATGCGCTGGTCAGTAGATAAACAGTAAGTTCCTGCTGAAGTGGTCGCTCACATTTCATTTTCATCCCTGGTCAAATTGTGGCAATGCCTATAGTTTTGAGAAGTCGGAGGTGCAACAGTTTTGGGGCAAGTGAAGTTTCTAATCAGATTGACAGTGAGCATTTAGTATTGGCCACAGGGAAGTGAAGATGTCCAATGGATGCAATCAGTCCACCCAGGAGTAGGTTGCAGCTGACTTACGTCAGTCAGCCAGTCAAGGGCCTGTCCCAATTACGCCACTTTTTCAGCGACTGCCGGCACCCGTCATAGGTCGTTACAGGTCGCCGAAAATGTTCAACATGTTGAAAATCCAGCGGCGACCAGAACAAGGTACGACTCTTTGGGCGACTACTCACGACCGTACAGGCTTCACCCCGCGACATGTCGCCTGTATGGTCGTGAGTCGTCTCCTAGTCACCCAAAGAGTCGTAGCGTCTTTCTGGTCGCTGCTGGGTTTACAACATGTTGAATATTTTCGGCGACCTGTGACAGTTGCCAGCAGTCGCTGCAAAAGTCGTGTAAGTGGGACAGGCCCTTCAGTGTGAATTGGAAGGGAAAATTTCTTTTTGGGGCATTATATTGTTGATAAAATGTTACATTTAGAAGAAGTTGTCTTGATGTTTTGAACTTAGAAGTGACAAGAGACCTTTCGGCCTTATCAGGTCTTGACAAGTTCCTGCTTTTTGCTCGAAGGACGGACATCCGTCGCATCAGCTTTGACACCGAGGACAAGTCTGACGATGTCATTCCAGTGGCTGATGTGCGCAGCGCTGTTGCACTCGACTGGGACTCCACAGGGGAATATATCTACTGGACAGATGTTACCACCGACTCCATCAACAGGGCAAAGTGGGATGGGACTCAGCAGGAGGTACGCGTGCGGTTCTGTATCGGTCGAAACTATAACATCATAAAAAACAACTGCACATGTTGGCTTATACCAAAGATAGACACAAAGTGATGTAGTAACTCAGCAGGTCAGGCAGCATCCCTGGACAACATGGATCTGAGGAAGGGTTCTGACCCGAAACGTCACCTATCCAAAGGTCAAAACCAATTCCCTTACAAGAAAAGACATTTAGAATTCTATCATTTATTCATTTGAATGCGAGCACCTCCATCCACCAGGAGTGCACACATTACTGATAACTTCAATACAAAGCAAACACATCTTAAACATTAGATGAGACTTATTTACACAAACGTTAAGTCATGGAGAGGAAATGTACTTTCTAAGGAATTGTTTAAGAAAGAACTGCAGATGCTGGAAAAATTGAAGGTTGCCAAAAAACGCTGGAGAAACTCAGCGGGTGAGGCAGCATCTGTAGAGAGAAGGAATGGGCAATTGGGTCGAGACCCTTCTAAGTAATTGGGATCATAATTGGGATTACGTATTATACCAGTTGATATATATAATTTCAATTGTGTATATATATATATATATATATATATATATATATACACACACACACAGACGCGCACACACACACACACACACATCACACACATATATATCTCAACATTATTTGTGATATATATAAACTCACAAATAATTCTGTAGATTTTTATTTACATAAATGCAATAAAACTGGCAAGTAGTAAAGGCTGGGTAATATATCAGATGTCACAGTCTAGTCATTTGTGAAGTAAAGTGGTTTAATCCATTGTTTTCCCTACAAAAGTCTCTTTCAATCTGTGAGTGTGTTCAATGTGTGGTCTTTCAGGCAGTGGTGGACACCAGTTTGGAGAGTCCAGCAGGACTTGCTGTCGACTGGGTGACAAACAAGCTCTACTGGACAGATGCAGGTAACCATCCAAGTCGTGGCTTTACTGAAACTTTCGGACTCTTTATGTTCAGCAGGAGATGTGAAAAGATGGGCGTGTCTCCTGCACCTCTCTGCTTCAATCCTTTCACATATATTTTCTAAACATTCTCACCCCTATCTGCCCAGCATATCATTATATTAGTTACAAACAAGACTATATTTGAAAGTTTTTGTCTCCTTTTCATTTCAGGGACGGACCGAATCGAGGTGTCGAACCTTGATGGCAGCATGCGTACAGTTCTCATCTGGGACAACTTGGACCGGCCCAGAGACATCGTGGTCGATCCCATTGGAGGGTAGGTCTACTGCAGCAGATACTTGTTCTTCCTGTGTTCCATGTTAAATTTCATTTTTCATTTAACTAATGTCTCAAGTAATAAATGCATAAACTTTGACCGTCAAGCTTTAGCTGGGTAATACATCTGGGTGATAATATATTTAGCTGGGTGATGGAAGTTTTCAAGCATAGATCGGATGCGATTGCTAAGATTTATGTGCTGAATGTTTTTTAAAGTCTCAGCCTGCTGCAGCGAGTAACTGCAGACTTTGAAGCTGTCCTGTAACTAGTGGGTGTGAACACTAACTGCTTCTTGTCCCTGTGTTTGCTGTGTGAAGGTTCATGTACTGGACAGATTGGGGTGCCAGTCCGAAGATTGAGCGGGCAGGGCTGGACTCTTCTGTGCGGACTGTCATCATCTCTGCCAACCTCACCTGGCCTAATGGGTTGGCAGTGGACTATGGCACAGAGAGGCTGTACTGGGCAGATGCGGGCATGAAGACCATTGAATATGCCAGCCTGAACGGAACTGCAAGGCAGGTAAGGCAGTGTCACCAGTAATTTAACTTTGATAAACACCACTGATGTTAGTCATCTTCATTTGCTTCACTCGTGCATCTTCTGGAGAAATGCTGTCAGTTCTGCACAAAATTGTAGATAATTGGAGACCCCTTCAGAGGTGCAGAAGTTTACGTTTATTATTGTCACGTGTGCTGAGGTACAGTGAAGAGTTTTGTTTTTGTACGTTATCCAATTAGATCAGGTAATTCTGTACATAAATATAATCGTCAAACTCCAGTACAACAGGTGGAGCAAAGGGGAAGATACAGAGTGCAGAATATAGTTCTCAGCATTGTAGCGCATCAGTTCCAGAGACAAAGTCCAATGTCCGCAATGGGGTAGAGGTGAATCGGACAGTACCCTAGCTTATGGAAGGACCGTTCAGAAGCCTGATAACAGACGGGAAGAAGCTGTTCCTGAGTCTGGTGGTGCGCGCTTTCAAGCTCCTGTACCTTCTGCAGGACGGGAGCGGGGAGAAGAGGAATTACTGGGGTGGGTGGGTGGGTGGGGTGGGGGCAGACGGCTTTGATTATGTCGGCTTATTTAATACGGCAGTGTGAAGTGCCACCTAGTTGTAAATACTCATTGGAACTTCATTGCAATGTAATATTGCTAATAACTGCATGATGACCCTGCGCATGCTGTTAGTTGTGGACTGTCCACACTGATCTATATTGTCCTTCACCTCCATTGCAGTCGGTAAAGATTTTGCAACACTCTCCTAGGTTCTGATTGGCAGTCAGCTGCCTCACCCCTTTGGACTGACGATCCACAATGACAAGATCTACTGGACTGACTGGCAATCAAAGAGCATCCAGAGTGCGGATAAATACACCGGCTTAGGACGTGTGGTACTGAGGGAAAACCTGGAAAACCTCATGGATATTCACATGTTCCATCGGCAACGCATGTCGGGTAAGGAGAACGGAACTGTAACTCTGCACACATGTGCTTCTTAGTTGTTTATGAAGGAAATACATGACTTGGGCACAAGTGTAGACGGGTTGGCTTGTAGGGTTGTAGGTGACACTGGGATTGTTGAGGTCGTGGACCGTGAGCAAGGCTGTCAAAGTGTACAGCAGCAAAATGTTCAGCTACAGAAATGGGAGGAGAAATGGCAGATGGAGTTTAATGCGTGCAAGTGCTGCACTTTGGGAGGTCGAATGCAAGGGGAAAATATACAATTAATGGCAAGACCCTTAACAGCATTGATGTAGAGATATCTTGGGATCCAAGTCCATAACTCCCTGAAAATGACCACTCAAGTAGATAGTGGTAAAGAAGGCATATGGTACACTTGCCTTCATTGGTCCAGGCATTGAGTACAAGAGTCAGGAAGTCACGAGGCAGCTTCATGGGACATTGATTAGGCTGTATCTGCAGTATTACATGCAGTTCTGATCACCCCATCACAGGAATGATATGGAAGCTTTGGAAATGGTGTAGAGGAGGTTTGCCAGAATGATGCCGGGATCAGCTGCAGAGAGAGGGTGGATCGCTTCCTCTGGAATGCAGGAGGTTAAGTGGAGACCTGATAGAAGTATATAATATATAGATAGTATAGATAGGGTAGACAGTCACAGTCTTTCTCCCAGGATGGAAGCATCAAGTAAGGTCATGGCTTTGAGGTGAGAGAGGCAACGTTTAAAGGAGGTGAGAGGGTGGTGCTGTCGGGTGCTGGACGCAATGTGATGTGGCATTTAAGAGACTTACCTTGGTGTATGGATATGCAGGGGATGGAGGGATGAATAAATGAAGGCATTGGTCTTGGCATCATGGTTAGCACAGACATTGTGGGCCGAAGGGCCTGTTCCTGTGCTGTACTATAGTCTATGATTTAATGTAAACTGTGATGCATTAAGTTGGACAAAGAGAAGCTACTGTGTCTCATCCTGCAGTGGTTATTGTAAAGGATTGTTCTTTGTGTCATTCACAGTGGCTACCCTGTGTAATATAAACAATGGAGGCTGCAGCCACCTCTGTCTCCTGGCCCCGCTGCCCAGGGGCCACAGTTGTGCCTGCCCCACTGGCATCAACCTCCTTGCTGATGGGAAGACGTGTGCGCCTGGTAAGCTGACTCTCCTCTCTCCACACGTGGCACATAGGCTTGTCACATCATTAAATGTCCTTTCATTACTGGGGCGTAATGACAAGTGAAAAGACAGCGGAAGCACTTTTGCCAAAAAGTGACTGCTGATTGTCAGAAATTAAACCAACATTGTTGTACGTCTCTGGATGTCTCCTGTTATTTGCCACCACAGTGATATATCTACAAGGTGTGAACATTGTGCTCTTTGTTTCACTTTGGGCATGGGGTAAATTGCAGAAAACACAGGCACCCTACTCTTAAACGCATTACATGAGTATGTTGGCAGAAAGTGCTGGAGTAACCCAGCAGGTCAGGCAATATCTCTGGAGTACATGGATAGGTGACATACATGGTTGGGACACTTCTTCACACTCACCATTCTGAAGAAAAGTCTGGACCCGAAACGTCACCTATCCATGTTCTCCAGAGATGCTGCCTGACCCGCTGAGTTACTCCAGCACTCTGTGAAACGTCATCTATCCATGTTCTCCACAGATGCTGCCTGACCCGCTGAGTTACTCCAGCACTCTGTGAAACGTCACCTATCCATGTTCTCCACAGATGCTGCCTGACCCGCTGAGTTACTCCAGCACTTTGTGTCTTTTTTCTGTAAAGCAGCACCTGCAGTTCCCTGATGCCCGAGCAGATGGTCTAATAGTTGAGGAATATTTTTCCATCTCTAGAGGCAGGAAACATGTTCCCGATGTTGGGGGAGTCCAGAACCAGGGGCCACAGTTTAACAATAAGGAGTAAGCCATTTAGAACGGAGACAAGGAAACACTTTTTCAAACAGAGAGTTGTGAGTCTGTGGAATTCTCTGCCTCAGAGGGCGGTGGAGGCAGGTTCTCTGGAGACTTTTAAGAGAGAGCTAGATAGGGCTATTAATGATAGCGGAGTCAGGGGATATGGGGAGAAGGCAGGAACGGGGTACTGATTGTGGATGATCAGCCATGATCACATTGAATGGCGGTGCTGGCTCGAAGGGCTGAATGGCCCACTCCTGCACCTGTTGTCTATTGTCTCTCTGCAGAACCTTTCCATCATCTCTCTTGCATTTCTCCAGGTATGAGCAGCTTCCTGATATTTGCTCGGAGGACGGATGTCCGGATGGTCTCACTCGATATCCCGTACTTTGCTGACGTGGTGCTGGCCGTCAATGACTCCATGAAAAACACGATTGCAATCGGAGTCGATCCTAAAGAAGGTGATTGATTGTATATGTAAACACTTTGTTTGACATTTACCACAATATAAATGCTTGCCCACCGCAATGGTTCAATTAGTTGGGCATCTGCAATGAGCTACCAATAAATACAAATCTTCTGCATCATCTCGGCTCAGCTGTTGTAGGGAATCACTAATACCATGTTGATGTGCTGCCATCTCATGTTTGGGAATGACCCAGCTTCACCTCAGTGGCAAGCAGGGTCTGAACTAGAGGGAGAGGTTGGGCCAGCTACGACTTGATTCCTTGGAGCGCAGGAGGATGAGGGGTGATCGTATAGAGGTGTATAAAATCATGAGGGGATTAGAAACATAGAAAATAGGTGCAGGAGTAGGCCATTCGGCCCTTCGAGCCAGGACCGCCATTCAATGTGATCATGGCTGATCATCCACCATCAGTACCCCGTTCCTGCCTTCTCCCCATATCCCCTGACTCCGCTATCTTTAAGAGCCCTATCTAGCTCTCTGTTGAAAGTATCCAGTGAACTTGCCTCCACCGCCCTCTGAGGCAGAGAATTCCACAGACTCACAACTCTCTGTGTGAAAAAGTGTTTCCTCATCTCCGTTCTAAATGGCTTACTCCTTATTCTTAAAATCCAGAAATGTTGTTCACTGTTTTGCTGTCATTTGAGTTGCATTGTAGACCCTTGTTCTTTTTGGCAAGCTCTCCTTTTGTCTTTATACATTTTGTTTTCTTGAAGCTAAGCTGACCAGTAAGTCTTCACAGATCAATCCTTCCTGCTAAAGCAATATCCTTTTATTTCAGGCAAGGTGTACTGGTCAGACAGCACTCTGAATAAAATTAGCAGAGCCAGTCTGAATGGATCGCAGCAGGAAGATATTGTGAACACAGGTGAGTGAGCTGAGAGTGTCTGCACATTGTTCCATCGCACAGTGCGACATCTTTGGAAGTTGTGAACACGAGCAGTGAGGGAGAGTTTGGAGCAGTCAAGAACTTATGTGGGAAGCTAAACAAGCTCAGATGGTGGGCAGCACAAATGTAATCCGAGCATTGATGGCAAGCGAAGCACAAAAACCTATTGGGTGATTAATTAGTCTACAAATAATGAGGAAATATGAAGTGTTTCCAGAATTAATGCAGAGGAGATGCTGCACCTCTGATGTTCAGAACCATACTGGGCTCTGGTTTGGGCAAATGATCAATTATCCATATTAACCCATCTTAATCGCTTGGGCAAATATGTAGCTTTATTTCTATTTAAAAGAAAAATATTGTATCAAAATATTTAATATCAAAATACTAGGGCAGCACAGTGGCCTTGCTGTTGGGTCGAGTTGCTGCCTTACAGCGCCAGAGACTTGGATTCAATCCTCACTACAGCTGCTGTCTGTACGGAGTTTGTACGTTCTCACTGTGACCGCGTGGGTTTTCTCCGGGTGCTCCGGTTTCCTCCTACTCTCCAAAGACGTGCAGGTTTGAATGTTAATTGGCTTCCGTGAGTTATAAAAACAAATTGTCCCTAGTGTGTAGCTTAGTGCTAAAGCACGGGTGATCGCTGGTCGGCACAGACTCGAGGGCCAAAGGGCCTGTTTCCGCACTGTATCTCTAAAGTTGAAATAGCTTTCTTGGGTAGTAATAATTGTATCATTGAATGTATTGAAATATTTACTCGATGGCTGCAGTTGGAACTACATATTCCATAGCTACCGCTCTCTCTCCCAAGGGCTGATGACCACTGATGGTCTGGCAGTGGATGCCACTGGCCGTAAAATATACTGGACAGATACCGGCACAAACAGGATTGAAGTTGCTAATTTGGATGGAACAATGAGAAAGGTTCTGATCTGGGAAAACTTGGACAGTCCGAGAGCTATTGCTCTTCACCACGAGAAAGGGTGAGTGGAAATGTCTCAGAGTGCTACGATTAATAACTTAGCGGGTCAGGCAGCATCTGTGGAGAACATGGATAGGTGACGTTTCACAGAGTGCTGGAGTAACTCAGCGGGTCAGGCAGCATCTCTGGAGAACATGGATAGGTGACGTTTCACAGAGTGCTGGAGTAACTCAGCGGGTCAGGCAGCATCTCTAGAGAACATGGATGTGGACGCAGCCCAGCCCAGCCCATCACACAAACCAACCTCCTTTCCATTTACTCCATCTACACTTCACGCTGCCTAGGCAAGGCAAGCAGCAAAATCAAGGACCAGTCTCACCCCAGACACTCCCTCTTCTCCCCTCTCCCATCAGGCAGGAGGTACAGAAGTGTGAAAACGAACGCACACCTCCAGATTCAGGGACAGTTTCTTCCCAGCTGGTATCAGGCAACTGAACCATCCTACCTCCAACTGGAGAGTGGTCTTGAGCTACTGTCTACCTCATTGGAGACCCTCACAGACTATCTTTAATCAGACTTTACTGGACTTTAACTTCTACTAAACGTTATTCCTTTTATCTGTATGAACAGCTATTGTAATCATGTTTTGTCGTGCTGCTGACTGGTTAGCTCACACCTAAAGGCTTTTCACTGTAGCTCAGTTCTCATGACAGTAAACTAAACATTGACTAAAGATAGACACAAAAAGCTGGAGTAACTCAGCGGGACAGGCGGCATCTCTGGAGAGAAGGAATGGGTGGTGTTTTGGGTCGAGACCCAAAATGTCACCCATTCCTTTGCTCCATAGATGCTGCCTCACCCGCTGGGTTTCTCCAGCATTTTTATCTACCCATGATTTTTCCAGCTTCTGCAGTTCCTTCTTAAACATTTTGTCTACTCCACTGCAAAATCTCCTCAAGGTATGCCTACTTTGAAGAAGTTCTCCTCCTCTCTCCGAAGACAGTGAAGGGTCGAGACCCGAAACGGCACCTTTTCCTTCGCTCCATAGACGCTGCCTCACCCGCTGAGTTTCTCCAGCATTTTTATCTACCTTGAGATTTTACGATGGTAGTTTTACTGGATTCTGTGTCATCTATATCAGACACAATTCTTTATATAAATGACCAAATGTGCCTTTAAAAAAAGTCTGTAAAACAGCACTATTGTATCTGCCTCCAGCCGTGAAGCACATTCCAGGCCCCCATCACCCCCTTTGTTAGAAAAAAACTTGCTCTGTGCATCCCCTTTAAACTTTGTCCCTCTCACTGTAAAGCTGCCCCCCCTCCTCTGTCTTTGACATTTCCACGCTGGGGGGAGGTTCAGACTGCCCACCCTATCTCTGCCCTTCATAACTTTAAATACTTCCTTCTGGTCTCCCTTCAGAGAAAACAATCCAAGTTGCTGATGGTCAGGTCAAATCATACTACTTTGTAGAAAGACATCACTCCAAAGATGTACAGGTTTGTAGGTTAATTGGCTTGGTATACCTGTAAATGTAATTTCTCCCTAGTGTGTGTAGGATAGTGTTTGTGTGCGGGGATCGCTGGTCGGCGCGGACTCGGTGGGCCGAAGGGCCTGTTTCCACCCTGTATCTCTGAACTAAAGACCATTGCCTTCTAGTTAATGCTTGTATCTATGTTGTTGTTCCCAGATACATGTATTGGACAGACTGGGGAGAACATGCCAAACTGGAGCGTGCGGCAATGGATGGATCAGACAGGACGATTCTCATCAACAATAACCTGGGCTGGCCCAATGGTCTGGTCATTGACAAAGTGGCGTCTCGGCTACTGTGGGCGGATGCACACACTGAGGTACATGCAGTTATATCTGTGGCTGCTGCACACACCCAGGTACATGCAGTTACATCTGTGGCTGATGTACACACTGAGATACATGCACTTACATCACTGAGGTACATGCAGTTATATCTGTGGCTGATGCACACACTGGGGTACATGCAGTTATATCTGTGGCTGATGCACACACTGGGGTACATGCAGTTAGATCTGTGGCTGATGCACACACTGGGGTACATGCAGTTACACTGTATGAGAATGTGCTGGGTAACCAATGTGAGGTTCCATTTCATAAGTTCTAGGAGCAGAATTAGGCCATTCGGCCCATCAAGTCTACTCCACCATTCAATCATGGCTGATCTATCTTTCCCTCGCAACCCCATTCTCCTGCCTTCTCCCCACAACCTACTTCACAGGTGTGATGCTTCCTGAAGTTATATTACCATAATATTGATGATTTTTCCCAAATGTTTTTTATGTTCCTGTCATTGAACTGTGATATTAAAACAGAATGATAGGTGCTATCCATTTGACAAAAGACAAATTGTGCTTTGAGCTCTGAACACTGTTTGATGAGGCCAACTTCTTTGAATATTGTGTTCAATCTTGGTCACCCAGCCGTAGTAAGGATGTTATTAATCTGTAAAGAGTGCAGAGACAATTTACGAGGATGTTGTCAGGGCTTGAGGGCCTAAGCTATAGCAAGACATGTTGAACATTATTCCTTGGAGCGCAGGAGACTGTGTGGTGATCTTATATAGAGGTGTGTAACATCATGAGGGGTTTAGGTAGGATGAATGTACAGGAATGGTTTATCCGGAACCAGAGGGTTAAAGTGAGAGGGGAAACATTTAATAGGAACCTGTACTGCAACCTTTTCACTCAGAGGGTGGGGATATGGAATGAGCTGCCAGAGGGTGGGGATATGGAATGAGCTGCCAGAGGAAGTAGTTGAGGCAAGTATATAACACCATTTAAAAGACATTTGGACAGGTACATGGATAGGAAAGCTTTAAATGGGTATAGACAATAGACAATAGGTGCAGGAGTAGGCCATTCGGCCCTTCAAGCCAGCACCGCCATTCAATGTGATCATGGCTGAACATCCCCAATCAGTACCCCGTTCCTGCCTTCTCCCCATATCCCCTTGACTCTTGGACGACAGATGGCGCAATGGGCTAAGTGTTCGGCTGGCAACCGGAAGGTAGCCGGTTCGAATCCCGCTTGGAGTGCATACTGTCGTTGTGTCCTTGGGCAAGACACTTCACCCACCTTTGCCTGCGTGTGAATGTGTGTGAATGTGTGTGAGTGATTGGTGGTGGTCGGAGGGGCCGTAGGTGCAAATTAGCAGCCACGCTTCCGTCAGTCTGCCCCAGGGCAGCTGTGGCTACAGAAGTAGCTTACCACCACCGAGTGTGACTGAGGAGTAAATGAATAATGCGATGTAAAGCGCCTTGAGTATTAGAAAGGCGCTATATAAATCCAATCCATTATCATTATTATTATTATCTTTAAGAGCCCTATCTAGCTCTCTCTCTAAGGCAAATGCAGGCAGGTGGGACTATTGTAATGGGACATCTTGGTTAGCATGGACAGGTTGGGCCGAAGGGCCTTGTGTGCTGTGTGACTCCATGACAAGATGGCACTTTGATTGTTTAAAGAACGGACTGAGAATACATGCAGTTTTTCAACTTTGATTTTCTATCACATTATACAGCGTATCGAGGCAGCGGACCTAAACGGAAAGAACCGCAAAACTCTGGTCACTCCTGTCCAGCATCCGTACGGCCTGACGCTACTTGGCCATCACATTTATTGGACAGACTGGCAGACTCGAAGCATCCAACGGGCCGACAAGAACACGGGTGGCGACATGATTACAGTGCGAGGCAACCTGCCGGGACTCATGGACATCCAAGCGATCGACCGTGGTCAACCCCTCGGTAAGTTCCATTCACACGGCCGCAGTCCTGCTACTTGGTTCATTCTCACTTTCATGTGTGGAGACGAGAGTCCCCTCAGAGGAAATCTGGAACTAAATGCCAGGGTGAGGGACCGCCTGTTTCAGACAGAGATGAGGAGGCACGGCTTCTCAGAGAGTGATGAATCTTTGGAACGCACTAACACTTGAGCGCTGTGGGGAATGTGTTGTTGAATATGTGCTGGGCTGAGATATTTTTGTAGGGGCATCAAAGGATAAGAGGGCTGGAGTTGTGGTCAAGATCACATTATCCATGAAAGACACAATGTGCTGGAGTAACTCAACGGGTCAGGCAGCACCTCTGGAGAACATGGATAGGTGACGTTTCAGGTTGGGACCCTTTTGGGAAGGGTCCCGAACTGAGACATCACTTACTCATGGTGAGAAGGGTCCGAACCCGAAACGTCACCCATCCATGTTCTCCACAGATGCTGCCTGACCCGCTGAGTTACTCCAGCACTCTGTGAAACGTCACCTATCCATGTTCTCCACAGATGCTGCCTGACCCGCTCAGTTACTCCAGCACTCTGTGAAACGTCACCTATCCATGTTCCGGCAGCATCTATGGAGCGAAGGAAATAGGCAACGTTTCGGCCCGAAACCCTTCCGGGTTTCGGCCCGAAACGTTGCCTATTTCCTTCAGGGTTTCAGCCCGAAAGGTTGCCCATTTCCTTCGCTCCACAGATGCTGCCTGACCCGCTGAGTTACTCCAGCACTCTGTGAAACGTCACCTATCCATGTTCTCCACAGATGCTGCCTGACCCGCTGAGTTACTCCAGCACTTTGAGTCCGTTTTGATAAACCACCATCGGCAGTTCCATGCTGGATTGAAGAGCAGGGCAGTCTTGGCTGACTCCTGCTCTGATCACCTCAGATCTACAATACATAAATAATAAAAGCAATTCCCACCTGCGCACATTTTTCCATCCGTGAAAACCTTATTACCTGTCGTCATATATTTTCATATCACCGTTGTGGAAAATGACTGAGCTAATGATTTCTCTGAGCATAGGTGGGTCAATATTTCTTTCAACCCACTGCGTATTCCTCTCCGACCCCTGGGCCACCTTCCCTTGTCTTCTCTGCCAAGTGTCTGCTGTATATCTACCTTGGTCCCAGTATCGCAGCTGTCTGTCAGTGCACATTGATCTGCTGACGGAACCCAACCATGAACCGGATTTGTTCCCCTTGCCGTCGGTCGGTCGGTCAGTCGGTCGGTCAGGCCGGCCCTGTGAAAGGTCCTCACAACAGCTCCTCAAAACAGCTTCATTGTGAGATACAACTATTGTAAATGGCAACTTTGAATATTCTTGCAATGTTTGCTGAAAATAATTGAAATATCATGAAGGTGAAATTATACCCAGGATTAAAATGGCATCGCTGTTGTTTTAAACAGTGTAATTTGTTGTTTTAAACAGTGTAACAGTGGGCAGTGGGTAGGTGCTATAGACCTGCACGCCAGGCACGTGCCGTGAGTAAGGTAGGCAGGCGTCTTAAAAAAAAAATCTTAAATTAAACCGCGCATGCGCAGATTGTTCTCTCCTTAAAAATAAAAAATAAAAATAAGTGACAATTCAATTTGCCCAAGGCTTCTAAATCTCCTTCATTATTTAATTACTGAATAGGTGGGGGACGGAGGATGAAGGCAGGCGGAGAGATGGTGGGAAAAACGGGAGCACACCGGGTCGTTGAATCAGTTGTCATCTTATTGAATGACAATACTAATTCAAGGGTCCAATTGGAGGGAGAGTTCCTTTCACAGCGTGTGGAGAGTCTGTGCCAGGGGTTAAAGATGCGGGGAGGGCAGGAGTGTTGAGAAGTAGGGGGTCGGAGATCATATCAGACTCGCTCACCGCTGCCGCAGCGCTCCGGGCACGGACAGCAGAACTGGCCACCACTTCCGGGGAGGGAAGCAGCTCGGGTGACTGCGAGCGGCCGCCGGGACCCGACAGCAGAACCGGCTGCCACTTCAGCGCCTTCTGCCGGCCCGCTCACCTCTGGCAGTGCTCTCGGACTGAACATCTCTCACCTGCCGCTCACCGGCTTCACTCATGTCAGTTGCTTCCCGCAAATCCTTAAATCCCCACAGCCGAGTAACCTCAACTGGTCCCTTGAACGCGCTGTCGGAATTTAAGGATTTGTGGGAAGCCGGCTGGCGAGCGGCAGGAGAGAGTTGTTCAGACGGAGAACACTGCCAGAGGTGAGCGGAAACCAGCAGAAGGGGCTGAAGTGGCAGCCGGTTCTGCTGTCTGGTCCCGGCGGCCGCTCGCAGACATCCGAGCTACTTCCTTCCTCGGATATGGTGGCCAGTTCTGCTGTCCGTGCCCGGAGCGTCGCAAGTGGATTACTGGCCCCGATCCCCTCCTTCACAATGCTCCTGCCCTCCCCGCAACTTTACCCCGGGCCAGACTCCTCAAACACTGTGAAAGGAGCTCTTCCCCCCACCCTCCCCTGGAAATACAGTATTTAAAAACATAAAGTACCAAGAAATGTACTTACCACGGTATAGGTACACGAACTCCATTCTTCTCTCTTTGCTTCCTAACATACCCTTCAGATAATGACAATCCATATTTGAAAAACCCACCAAGAAACTTGCGCTGCGCATGCGCAGTACAGCAAAGGCAGAATGTCAGCTGCCTTCAACTCCGCTTGAAATTGACGGCTTCAGGCAGCGCTGACAGCTAAGATCGATCTCTTAGATAGGTACAATTCTCCCTTGCCTTTACTATTTATTTTTAATGATTTCCATGTCATAATTTTAGTCAGGGTAGGCAGTGCCTGCTGCACGCGAAGGTAGACGCTCCCGCCCCCACGAGTCTCGGGCAGATGGGGCTCGTCAGCCTGGGAGGGCAGTCCATCTAGGAGAGTGAAAACTCTGATTTAAAACCTCCACTGCATTGTGGCCATATCCAGTCATGGAAAAGGCTCCAGGAGTAAACCTCAAGAAAGTTTGGAGTCGGAGCCCCTAAGGCAGTTTGTCGTTGTCTACAACCTCGCTCTGGCAGCTCCTGCGACGGCGCTGGTGCCAAACTGAGCGGCCCTGCTGTTCCTTTGGATCGATCAGCGACGTGGAGAGGGGGGGACGTGCTGCATGGGCAACAGCCTGTCCTCCATATGACATCCGACCAGGATGTATCACCCATAGTCAGTCATGACTAAGGGGGGCCAACTACTAATTTACGATGAATTATACATCATATCAAATTGATAAACTGAATGCAGGAAATGCTTTACCTTAAATATACTCCTGGTAGTATTATATAACTACTAGAACATAGAACAGCTCAGCAACAGGCCATTCAGCCCACAATGTCTATGCTGTACATGATCTTCTCTGCCTGCACGTGATCCATGTATCTCCATAGTCCTTGCGTGTCCTGGGTAAGAGATTTGACATTGCTTGGACCGCCAAGGCCTGCTGGATCTCCCTGTTGCTAACCATTTTACCTCCTCTTCCCATTCCCATACTGAGCTTGTTGAGTTACTCCAGCACATTGTGTCTTTTTCTGTAAAGCAGCACCTGCGGTTCCTAGTGTCTATGCTGTTCAGACTTTGTGTTTCTTCTCTGCAGGTTTTAACAAGTGTAGTGTGAGGAATGGGGGCTGCAGCCACCTGTGCCTGCCTCGGCCTAGCGGCATCAGGTGTGCCTGTCCAACAGGGATCCAAATGAAGAGTGATGGGAGAACCTGCGACAATGCCCCGGAGACCTACCTGCTCTTCTCCAGCCGCGGCAGCATCCGCCGCATCTCTCTGGACACGAGAGACTACACGGATGTACACGTCCCTGTTCCTGAGCTGCACAATGTCATCTCCCTCGACTACGACAGTGTGGAGATGAAGGTTTATTACACAGATGTCTTCCTGGACGTCATCAGGTAAGGATGAGCATTACCTGATTTACACAGATCTTCATCCTTGAATAACCTGCCCACTTATCAACGATAAATGGCCATTTGCTGACGTCTAGAACATAGAACAGTACTCGAACCACTCTATCCCTCTCTTCCCCAGCCAACACTGGGCCATTATGGACTCCACGCTTCCTGAGCTCATCTATTGCCGACCCTGATCTATTCTGGCCTTTTCTTGCCTCCAGTACCCCCCTCATCCTTTAGTCTGAAGAAGGGTTCCGTCCCAAAACCTCACCTATCCATGTTCTCCAGAGATGCTGCCTGACCCGCTGAGTTACTCCAGCATTTTGTCTCTACCGACACCACAAAAACAGGCCCTTTGCCCACAATGTCAGTGCCGAACATGAAGCCAAGACCATCACTTCCCTCTGGAAGGCGACTCCGGACTGTCAAAGCTGCCACAGCCAGACATAAAAACAGCTTTTATCCACGAGTAGTAGCTCTACTCAATAACCAAAAATCTGTAGCCTCCTTTTGCTCTGGTATTTTATTTAATTCAGATGTTTAATCAATAATGTTTTATTATTAATGTTTAATGTATTATGTGTCATTATTAATTGTTACTGTTTGTCGTGTTGTCACTTGTGGGTGGAGCACCAAGGCAAATTCCTTGTATGTGAACATACTTGGCCAATAAACGTATTCATTCATTGACCTACCTGCCCATAATACACACCCCTCCATCTGAATCTTCCCCTTTGCTCTACCTATTGTACTGGAGTTTGACGATTGTATTTATGTATGGTATTAGCAGATCTGATTGGATAGCGTGCAAAGCAACGTGTTTCACTCTAGCTCGGTTACGCATGGCAACAACAAACCTAAACCTTCCTGTGCTGTACTGTTGTATATTCTATGAAGCTGGGTTGGACCACTGCACTATCTGTGTGTCCAGCCTGATCTATGGTTCTGGTGGAGTCTGAGCAAGTCTCTGACTCATGAATCATTTTGGTTTCCTGTTGTATTTGTGCACTTGACTTTAATGATTTGTGTAACTGGGGTTCTGAGTCCTCGTCTTTCCCATCTTTAAACAAGTCTGCATTTGTGGTTTACCAGAAGTGCAAACCTTAACGGCAGTGGCATGAAGACAGTGATTAGCCAGGGTCTAAAGACGACGGATGGCTTGGCCATCGACTGGGTGGCAAGGAATTTGTACTGGACAGACACGGGCAGAAACACCATTGAGGTGTCGTGGTTGGATGGAAGCTGCCGCAAGGTTCTCATCAACAACAGCCTGGACGAGCCCAGGGCCATCGCTGTCTTCCCCAGGAAAGGGTGAGCAAATCTTTCCTCAACGAAGGAGCATACATTGTTGTACAAAGTCCTATTGATCAGTTCTATAATGTTCCATATTTACATTCTAAATTAAGGCCATATCACAATGTATTCAATCATTTCAATGCAATCTGAATGGAGAATAAATCACCATTTTCTGGATGTTTTTGCTCAACTTTGAGCTAAATATACTGGTTTACCAACTACTTCTGCTGATCACCGACATCCCAGTGAGGCAAGTGTTGAAGCGTTAAACCCAACTTAAATTCAGCAAAGTTTGTAAAAGTTTATGCAAGGATCATTTATATTAAAAGAGAAAGTCTCATATCTAGGCAATGGTTAGCGTGGACGTGATAGGCCGAAGGGCCTGTTTCCATGCTGTATCTCTAAACTATAATAATAATAATAATAAATTTTATTTATGGGCGCCTTTCAAAAATCTCAAGGACACCTTACAAAGTTTAACAAATAGTAGAAACATGTAAGCAGAATGAAATAAATAGTAAAGACAACACGAGTACACAAATTAAAGAGAGAATTCAATCCAAAAACAAAAATCAAAAACACAATATGGAAGAGAGAGCAGCGGCTGCTAAAGCGCGCCAGCGTCCACTCTCCCCTCCGGCAGCCATCTTGGACATAAAATAAAATATCATTAACACACAAAAATCACCCCCCCACAATGATTACCACTGTGGGGAAGGCACAATGTCCAGTCCCCAACCCTAGTTCACCCAAAGTCAGGCCTATTGAGGCCTCCACAGTTGCCTCTACGGAGGCCTGATGTTCCTGGCCGTTCTCGCCGGGTGTTGTTGCCCCGGCGTCGGGAGAGTCCTCGCAGCGGCTGGGCCACCTGGAGCGGCAGGTTTCCTACCGGAGTCCGTGGCATCTGAAGCCAACAAGGCCGCGCCGATTTGGAGCTCCGAGCTCCCGATGTTAGGGTTGGCGCCGCCGCCCGCGGCTGGCCGCTCCGCAGTCCCGCAGCCCGGAGGTGTTGAGCTCGGCGGTCCAGCTCACCGGAGCTCCAGCGCGTCGATCCAGCGCGGCGACCCAGGCAAGGTATCGCCCGCTCCACTCTGCGATAACGCTCCAGCGCTGTGCCGCCACCGAAGCTGAAGGTGCTGGGCAGTCCCCGCTGGGCAGTACCCGCCAGGAAACGCCGCTCGACGCTGCTCCATGCCCGCTGGTAGGCCGCAAGGACGGGTCGACGGGGCAGCCCGGAGAAAAAGCTGCCTCACCGACCAGGTAGGGACCTAGAAATAGTTTCCCCCTTACCCCCCAACATTAACAGTCAAAATTCCCCATAGACAAAAACAAGAAAAAATACTAAAAACCAAGTAAAAAAGTGAATTTAACGTGAAGTGAATTCCCCAAGATAGCTCCTCCTCCTCCTATAGGTACCATATAGGTACCATAAAAACATTTAAAATACATTTGGACAGATAGACAATAAACAATAGGTGCCGGGGTAGGCCATTCGGCTCTTCGAGCCAGCACCACCATTCACTGTGATCATGGCTGATCACCCACAATCAGTACCCTGTTCCTGCCTTCTCTCCATATCACTTAACTCCGCTATCCCAAAGAGCTCTATCTAGCTCAATGAATGGGAAACGTTTAGAAGGATATGGGACAAACGTGGGCAGGTGGGACTAGTGTAGATGAGGCATCTTGGTCTGCATGGGCATGTTGGGCCAAAGGGCCTGCTTCTGTACTATACTCTAAACTATAGAAGCCAGCAGATGCTCTAAGGGCCTTTACCCCTTAAACTCTCCAAAACCAACTTCAAAGTGAGAACCTATTTCTGTCTGCACTTGGTTTAGATTTTTGTCCCACAATATATGAAAGAGTAACGCTCCTGTAGTAGGAACTACAATGCAGAATCAATGTTACTGATGCTTTGGTTCGATAGATCAATAAGAATCATTCGCTCCAGCTGCTGATATACTCGACAGTGTGCAATGTTAGAAAAATACACCGTCATTGAGTGAAACTGCAAAGTAACGTTACACTTCATTTGATAATGGGTGTGTATGGCTGAGATCTGTAGCTATGCAAAGTAACGTTACACTTCATTTGATAATGGGTGTGTATGGCTGAGATCTGTAGCTATGCAATAGTAGGTTTGTGTGAAACTAATAAAGGTGAACGTTGCTCTTTGTGAATTTTCCTCTAGGTATCTATTCTGGACAGACTGGGGAAATCTTGCCAAAATCGAGCGTGCACAGCTGGATGGCACGGACCGCAAGGTCCTCATCAACACTGATCTAGGCTGGCCGAACGGTTTAACCTTGGATTATGACACAAGGAGGTGAGCTGAGAAAAAGCCAAACGTGTAAGCGGGCGATTGGATAATCAATGCATCAGGAACACAAGAGAGCAACAACTCAACTAGCTGATTCAGGTTATGAAGCAAAGCTTTCTTCCACCCTGGCTCCTTGCCAGATGTTCTACTCCAGTGGTGCATCGTAGCTGGAAACTAGCAGTTTGATGGATTGTTGGATTGAATTTATGGCGGCACGGTGGCCTCACAGTGCCAGAGACTCGGGTTCAATCCTGACCCCGAGTGCTGTCTGTGTGGAGTTTGCACGTTCTTTGTGACTGTGTGGGTTTCCTCCAGGTGCTGCGGTTTCTGCCCACATCCCACAGACGTGTGGGTTTGTAGGCTAATTGGCTGCTGTAAACTTCCCTCAGTGTGTAGGGAGTGGATGAGTAAGTGGGATAATATAGGACTAGCGTAATCGATGGCTAATAGATCACTAGGGTGATGAATGGTCGGCATAGACTCGGTGGGCCGAAGGGCCTGCTTTCCACACTGTTTCTCTAAACTAAACTAAACTAATTATCCAGAAAACAATTCAGTATGATGTTAAAATGCAGATTGAATTACATTCAGGCTGGAGCTGTGATTGGAGTAATCTCCTGTTGATGGGATTAAATCTGCGATAATGTGTGTCAGAGCCCTCTGTAATACGTATATAAATATTACAATTCTTCCTGGCAGGATCTACTGGGTGGATGCCCACTTAGACAGAATAGAAAGCTGCGACTTGAATGGAAACCTACGGCAAGTTCTCATTGGCCAAGTTACACACCCCTTTGCCTTAACGCAGGTAAGAAGTATTTTTATTTAAGGTTTGTCCATTCAAAGTGATGATGCTGCTGAGGATGATAGGGAACTTGTCACATACCATGACAACAGCGGCTGGGCAGGTTTACAACCACTCCTGCTTCAGAAATGTACATTACCATCAATGGAGTGTTCAGTCAGTGCCCGTCGAGGTGAATGACGTTGCCTTGTTCCAAAGTTCCATCATGAAGCTCAGTGGAAGGCCAGTGACCACACTGCGCTGTGCAGAGTTCCTGCTGGTGTCTCGAGTCTGAAGAAGGGTCCCGACCCGAAACGTCACCTACCCATGTTCTCCACAGATGCTGCCTGACCCGCTGAGTTACTCCAGCACTCTGTGAAACGTCACCTATCCATGTTCTCCCACAGATGCTGCCTGACCCGCTGAGTTACTCCAGCACTCTGTGAGACTGTAAATTTTAATCTCCTTTCATGTTGTAACAATTCTATGATTATATTATAGAATAATTGATCTTCCCCCCCCTATGCTTCGCAATAAACATTGGCCATGTTAACATTAATATTATGCATTTAGTTGAACATTTAATGTAACTGCGCACATTTTTCCACGAATCATTGCAGAACAGGAAAGATGGGCCGAATGGCCTGTTGTCCAATGTGGGCAACATCTCTACACAAGCCCGCTGTCCACAAGAGCAGTTAGGGGGGGGGGGGGGATAAGGCACAATTATTAGTGGACAGCATTTTGGTTATTGATATCAAAGTATAAATGGAGTGTAGCAGAACTTCTGGGCTTCACATTCATCCTAAATATAAAGGCATTTGGCAAATGTTAATATTCATATTAGAACCCCATGGATTGATAATGGTGCTGATATGGCAGAGGGGGAATGAATTGGCGATCACCGATGAGAGTGTTTGGGCAAGAAAGGAGAAATGTTTCAGCGAAATAATTGTAGAGAATTAAAATACTTGCACATTTATTTGAAAGCTGAGGATTTAGTGAGGGGATTGCATGTTTCAGTGCATCGGACTGCAGTGTGAATCTGACGGCGTGAAGTTGCCGTGTTCAATCATCTGCGATTCCTTGTCCGGGCATATGATGGAAGTGCTGAGTGATTATTATAGCATCATAAACATCTCTTATCCAAATTCCCCCGGCATTTACTTGAAGGATTCGTATTCCTGAATAGAAATTTCAATTGTATGTGGGATAATTAATGGTAGTACAGTTGTGCGTAGTTTATAATTGCATGCAATGTTCGATGTGAAAACTAACGTCATTACCTTTCCAATCAGCACGACCGGTGGATTTACTGGACAGACTGGCAAACCAAGTCAGTGCAGTGTGTGGACAAATACACTGGTCGCAACAAGGAGACCATCCTCGCCAATGTAGAGGGACTGATGGACATCATTGTGGTCTCCCCGCAAAGGCAAACAGGTATATAGTCAAGGAAATAGACTTAAGACTCCCGGACTGTTACTCGTGACATCTGATGTTGGTTAGACTTGCCCCTGTCTGTTCAAGGTTTTATATTCTTTGCTGGGTATTTTTAAGGCAGAGATAGACAAGTTCTTGATTAGAACAGGTGTCAAGTGTTACGGGGAGAAGGCAGGAAAATGGGATTAGGAGGCAGAGATCAGCCACGATTGAATGGCGGAGCAGGCTCGATGGGCCGAATGGCCTAATTCTGCTCCTATAACTTGTGAGCTTGGGTAGTTATTGAAAGTACAAGTTGACAGTGAGGGAAGTGGGGCATCTAGGTGAACAGGTGAAGAGGGTCAATAAGGATTTCTCCTGCAGAATGAAGCGTTGCAGTAAACAGCGCGGGGAAATGTAAATTAGAGTTGCTGCTCCAATATCACATAGTATGCAGGAATATAATTGCAGTGAACTGAGAAAAAAGCCCATGACTGACATTATTGATATGTTCATTGGGCTATTAAATGAGGAGATGCAAATGTGCTGAGTTTAGGCTGTATCTGGAGCAGAAAAGCAGCAACTTCTTATCATTTGGTTTAACTGTCCTCATAACTTAATGTGATGTAGCTCTGGCAAAAGCTACAGTATGTACCTTTGTATCTTCACTGTACTTATCCACAACTCTGCACTGTTTGGATATTGTGCTCCAGTAACCTCGCCTGCATTTGCTGAATGCCCCCCCCCCAATCTTTGCACATCCCCAATCCTGGGCTTTCCACTCGTTACTTAATATCATCTTTCATGTATTTTGTGTTTTGTAACTGTTGGCAGATCAATTTCCCTCCTGGGATAAATAAAGTTCTGTCGTATCGTATCAGTTGTCAGATATTCAAAACCCAGTTCCTCGCCCCTAACCCTAACCCTAACCCTAACCCTATTACAATGATTTGAGTTTTAATTTCTATTCAGTTTGTACACCAGCACAGCACCAGGTCCTTCCAGCCAGAATGTCTGTGCCGAACATGATGCCAAGACCAACTCTCATTAGCCTGCACATAATCATCCACCCTCCATCCACTGCAGAGCCATGTGTCTATGAAAAAGTCTCTCAAAAACCACTATTGGATCTTCCTCCACCACCACCCCCGGCAGCACCTCCCAGGCACTTCCCCCATGTATTTCCTTTACGCTTTGCCCATCTCACCCGAAAAGATATGCCCCCTAGTATTTGATGTTCCCATCCTACGAAAAAGGTTCTGACTGTCTACCGTGTCTATGCCTCTCATAATTTTATAAACTTCTATCAGGTTTTCCCTCAACCTCCAGCATTCCAGAGAAAACAACCTGTCTGAAGAAGGGTCTCGACCCGAAACGTCACCCTTTCCTTCGCTCCATAGATGCTGCCTCACCCGCTGAGTTTCTCCAGCATTTTTGTCTACCTTCAATTTTTATAGCATCTGCAGTTCTTCCTTGAACAAGTCAGTCCAGTCTCTCCTTGCAGCCAATACCCGCTAATCTAGGCTTCATTCTAGTCGACCTCCTCTGCACCCTCTCCAAAGTGTGTTAATTGCCGTATCGTCCATGTTGCTGTGAGAACAATCCTGTGTGAAATATTTCTCATCTTCTCTTTCAATGATTGGGTTTGATTGTAGGTACTAATTTGTGTGGCGTGGATAATGGAGGATGCACGCATCTGTGCTTTGCCAGGGCGGAGGACTTTGTGTGTGAATGTCCAGATGAGCCCGATAGGCGACCGTGCTCAGTGGGTGAGTGAGAATGTCAAGGCTACAAGCCCAGAAAATAGCCAGCAAATGACTATGATTTCCACTGTGGGCTGAAGGGCCTGTTCCTGTGCTGTACTGTTCTATGTTCCATGGGATCAGCTTCATAACAAATACAAAATCTGCAAATATTCAAAACCTTTCGTTTCATCAAAAGATAATTTAGTGTCTAGGTACACAGCAGATCTCTGCAATTAGAGACAAACTACTGCTAGTAGAAATAAACATGCGTCACTTTTGCACACATTATGTTTAAATAAGTGAACACAATGACATTTGCTGATTCTGATGGACTGCTCTTCCTAAAACAATCCCTGTCACATGGTTATTTTATGTTAGACTTTGCACACTTTACAGTATCTTTCAGCAGTTAAATGATCCCAGGGATTTCATGAATTATTTTTGCTACTTATTGGATTAAGTTGAATAAGATTTGAGAAATACCTTTCCTCGGGTTTGTATGCATTTAATTTCCATGGCGATCATTGGCAGATACATTTTCCATTCTCTCGCTCACACAATCCCTTCTACCTCCAACAATGGAGAATTAATCTTCAATTTATTTTTCCATGGTAATCTACAAACCATATTTGCTTCCTTGGAGCTAGCGTTTCGCTCCATTTTTCCAATTTCAGATTAGGCTATTTCATTACAACTTCTCTGCTCTATGTTTTGAATCTATCCTGTGGTGGTTTCTGTCAGTTGACCAGTTATTACCTGCCACTGGAGTCGAGGCACCATTCACCTTTTACTGAAGAGACACAGCGTGGAAACTGGCCCTTCGGCCCACTGAATCCATGCTGACCACAATCACTTGTTCAGACACGTTCCATGTTATCCCGCTATCTCATCCACTCCCTGCACACCAGGGACAATGTACAGAGGTCAATTAACCTGCAAATCCACACGTCTTTGGGATGTGGGAGGAAACTGGAGTACCCGGTGGAAACCCAGGCGATCATAGGAAGAATGTGCAAACTCTGTATAGACAGCGGGCGAGGTCAGGATGGAACCCGAGTCTATGGTGCTTCAAGGCAGCAACTCTACCAACGGTGGGTGTCATTGTGCTGCCCTTCTCGAATCATAGATGCTCTAGTATAATAATAATGGATCCCCAAAAATCTCTTAAACACCACAATCATATCTGCTTCCATTACCAACCCTGGCAGTGCGTTCCAGGCACTCACCACCCTCTGTATAAAACAAAACTTGCCCCGCACCTCTCCTTCCAACTTTCCCCACTCTTACCTTAAAGCTGTGCCGTCTAGTATTTGATCATTCCATCCTGGGTAAAGGGTCCACTGTCTACCCTATCTATGCCTCTCATAAATTGACAAACTTTTGTTTTTCATAAACAAAATGCTTATTCTACAAGTAAAGAATGAATGTGATTCCTTACAGTTCCCGGATACGTGGCTCCATTTTCAGAGAACACCAATGGTGCTGGCCCTCGTAAAGCTGCCGACTCCGCTCCTGCAAAGCCCACGCATTCTGTAGAGTACACAAGTGAAAAGTAAGTGTGCAGATGGCAGCCTTTGCCTCTACCTACAGCGAGAATGGTTCTAATCTCATTCCAGTTAAACCTGAGTGAGGATTTGAAGATCTGAGATTGCCGGACCTATCTTCACTCAGGATATTTACATTTCCTTCTGTAAACGACATTTCAGCTGAAACAATCGTTAGTCTTGCCTCCCCGATGGTGAATGTACCAGGGCTACAAATACATTCATTCAGAACTCTACTTCTCTCTTCGCGTACGCTGCCTGATCTGCTGAGTAATTTCTGGAACATGAGCCACTTTGTGCTTTGTTTTATAGAGTGCAGGAAAAAAAAAGATAATTTGTGCAGATCTAGGGGCTAGTGGAATCAAGGGATATAGGGAGAAGGCAGGCACGGGTTATTGATTGGGGACGATCAGCCATGATCACAATGAATGGCGATGCTGGCTCGAAGGGCCGAATGGCCTCCTCCTGCACCTATTTTCTGTGTTTCTAGATGCATGTGAGATTTATTCAGTAGAAAATGACAAGATTGAGCAATAAATCCCAATAACATCCACGTGGATGTGAAAATTTAATACATTACTGAAAGAGGAATCCATGGATTATTTAGAGTTTTATCCATGCTCTGTTGGTCCATGGAGTCATAAGATCCATAAAGCACGGAAACAGGCCCTTTGGCCCAATGTCCATGCCAACCAATATGCCACATCTAAGCTCAGTCCATTCACCTGCATTTGGCGCATATCTCTCTAGACCTCTTCTATCCTAAGAGTTAGATAGAGCTCTTAAAGATAGCGGAGTCAGGGGATATGGGGAGAAGGCAGGAACGGGGTACTGATCGGGGATGATCAGCCATGATCACATTGAATGGCGGTGCTGGCTCGAAGGGTCGAATTGCCTACTCCTGCACCTATTGTCTATTGTCTTTCCATGTACCTGTCCAAATGTATGTTAAATTTTATAGTACCTGCCTCAACTACCAGCTCGTTCCATACACCAACCACTGTGTGAGTGAAAAAGTTGCCCCTCGGGTTTCTATTTCATCTTTCCCCTCTCGCCTTAAACCGATGTCCTCTGGTTCTTGATTTCTCTGCTCTGGGTAAAAGACTCCATGCATTCACCCTATCTATTCCCCTCATGATTTTATACATCTCTATCACACCCCATCCTCCTGTGCTCCAAGGAACAGAGTCTAGCCTGCTCCACCTCTCCCTGTAGCTCAGGCTCTCCGAGTCCTGGTTACATGGTAACAGTCAGCTACTTGATGGAGTTTTGACATGTGTGACTGGGCTTTTGGGCATTTCTGTGCCAGACCCATTCTGGACTGAGCAGTTTGCTGGCCAATTCAAAGAGGCGCCCATGTTGTTGTCATCTGTGTGATGTATTGAAGAGGCTGAATAATGGTAGCAGATTCCCCTCGCAGAAAGACATGAGTGAACCAGGTTAGTTTCTGTAACAATCCCATTAGATTCAGGGTCACCATCACTAACAATAATGTTTTATTCCAAATATCGCGAAGGCTCCAGCAAGCATGGTGTGGTTTCCATTTATAGCTACAGGTTAATAATCAAGAACCTGCAGATATGGGAAAACTACAATGGAAACATCAATCCCTCAAACATTCACTCATTCAGCAGCCCAGGAGAGAGATGCTGAGCCAACAGGGTCAGGCTGATGATCTTCCATCACATCCTGTTTAATAAAGAACTGCAGATGCTGGAAAAATCGAACTTAGACAAAAATCCTGGAGAAACTCAGCGGGTGAGGCAGCATCTATGGAGCGAAGGAATAGGTGATGTTTCGGGCTGAGACCCTTCTTCACACTGATGTCGAGACCCTTCTTCAGACTGATATGGAGGTGGGGGGGGGGGGGGTTCAGTCTGAAGAAGGGTCTCAACCCGAAATGTCACCTTTTCCTTCGCTCCATAGATGCTGCCTCACCCGCTGAGTTTCTCCAGCATTTTTGTCTACGTTCCATCACATCCTGGTGGACGTCTGATGAAAGAATAGTATGTCTACTTTTCTCTTGGCATACGCTGCCTGATCTGCTGACTGTTTCCAGTAATCTCTGCTTTATTCACATCAATAGTCCAGATTTCAATAGACAATAGGTGCAGGAGTAGGCCATTCGGCCCTTCGAGCCAGCACCGCCATTCAATGTGATCATGGCTGATCATCCCCAATCAGTACCCCGTTCCTGCCTTCTCCCCATATCCCATGACTCTGCTATCTTTAAGGGCCCTATCTAGCTCTTTCTTGAAAGTATCCAGAGAACCGGCCTCCACCGACCTCTGAGGCAGAGAATTCCACAGACTCACAACTGTCTGTGTGAAAAAGTGTTTCCTCATCTCTGTTCTAAATGGCTTACCTCTTATTCTTAAACTGTGACCCCTGGTTCTGGACTCCCCCAAATTTCAGGATATTTAGTTTAATAATCTGACCATAATACTCACAACTCCCCAACACTCCTTCAAAAAGATCCAGAATGTGGTCTGGAGTTTACGCTTTCTCCAAAGGAAGCCAAGAAATGAATAGTCAATGGCTTGACGTGTTAGAAGTGAGGTTGCTTCTGTTGAATTTACTTTTTCTCATCAGATAATAAGAATCACAATATCAGCTTTCGAGAAAAAAGTTTGTAGTTCGCATTGTCTGCAAGATAAGCACTGATTGGTGAAAACCTGAAGTTCAGCAGAGGCACAAGCAAATGAGGTAGTATGTGATGAAGTGGCAAGAGTCAGTACTAGTGAAGGGCCTGTTTCCTTTCACCAGCTGTGGTCGGAGTTACTTCCCAAGGCTTCCCTTTCAGCAATATTGTTGAAAACACCAGGCCTGAAATGAAGCACGGAAACATGGCTCCCTCAGCCATAAACAAAAGTTACAGCAAGCAGGATGTACAAGGATGCTGATCATATTGTGGGATGTGAATGCCCTCTAACTGCAGTCTAGCCCCAACCTGTTCTTACCTCAAGGAGAATGGCAACAAAACACCTGCTGTTATATCACCTTAGAGTTTTACACATCGTAGCTCTGACGTTGTTTGTGTTGGGGAACATGCATTGGAACATGTACTTTGTGTTTTTAATAATATTCCATGGCACAGGAATTCTGGACTTTGCAGATATGTCAAATCTAAATTATAGCTTTCAATTTGAAAGCCGCACTTTAACTTGAAGCCAGTGAGGCAGTACTCAAGATACATACTGAAAACTGTCGCAAGACAATTTCTCCCTGACTAGTTTTCTATAGTAATTCATATATAATTTTACATATGCCTGCTATATTTAGTTATGGTCATAACAGTCATACAACCCAGAAACAGGGTCTTCAGCCCATTTTGTCCATGCTGACCAAGATGCCCCATCTACACTGGTCCCACCAGGCTGCTACCTTTCACACTGCGATGTGCGTTGGGGTGCTTATCCATGCTTTTCAACTGCAGGAGGGCTTTATCCTCTGTCCCTTCAGCCCATAACAGCAATGACAAATGGCCAAAGGATTGGTTACTGTTGCAGACTTCTCCAAAGTGCAGATATTCAGAGACTAAAGGAATATTACTGCTTACCGAGACAGCCCAGGTAACCTCCTGCCTGACGTGCCTGCCTGCAGCCCTGGAGGCTCACCCTAGCCACCATGCACAGGGACCTCTCCACTAGCCTATGCCCGTCCCTCCAAGCCCCTGGAAGTCCCGCGCCCACTCCCATCATTGTAGTATCCAGCAGCATCACCAACAATAACAGGAAGAGTGCTGCAAGAACTGTGCATATGCTGAGATCCCAAGGTCATAGCTGCAATGCTAAGCAGGCAGCTGCAAGATCTTGGAATCTGGAGGGTCTTGACCTGAAACGTCAACTACCCATTTCCCTCCACAGATGCTGCCTGGCCCACTCAGTTCCTCCAGCAGTTTAATTTTTGCCCCAGATTCCAGCATCTGCAGCCTCTTGTGTCTCCTTCAAAGGGACGGTGCTGCGATCGGGTCTTGACCGCTGAGAAACTCACCCGCTGACTTTCTCCAGCATTTTTGTCTACCTTTGATTTTTCCAGCATCTGCAGTTCTTTCTTAAACACTTGAATGAATGAATCTTTATGAAGTAATGAATTATTTTCCATAACATTTGAAATATTTAATTCATTGTTTGAGCGTGTTACAACATTGAAATATTTGCCTGTGGCATGAGAACCCCATTGCATTAATACCAGATACACAAGGGCTTACTGTACAAGAAGACTTCAATCTTTGTGGGTGGTTCCAAACTAGCGTTGTGGGCCTGTCCCACTTAGGCGATTTTTTGGGCGACTGCCACAACATTTTCAACATGTTGAAACATTTTGGCGACAGTGGCGATAATTTTTGCTGTCATAGGTTGACGTCGGTGTTGCCGTAGGTTGTCGCCAGGTGTCGTAGGTGAATTTCATTAAGATTAGTCCCTGGAGGTCGCCTAAAGAGTCACGCAAGTGGGACAGGCCTATTAGTGTGTCACTTTCACTATTTAACACCAAAGCATTGAAGTATTTTCTGCGCTAATTTTATGACAACAATCTCATAGTAGTCATGAGGCATATGATGTGTCATCTCGGACGCTCTGAAAATATATTATATTATCCGACAGATAATGTTACACACGTTATAATCCATGACATGATTAGAAACATAGACACATAGAAAAAAGGTGCAGGAGGGGGCCATTCGGCCCTTTGAGCCAGCACCACCATTCATTGTGATCATGGCTGATCGTCCCAAATCAATAACCCTTGCCTGCCTTCTCCCCATATCCCTTGATTCCAGTGGTCCCCAGACCTCTATCTAACGCTCTCTTAAATCCATCCAATGATTTGGCCTCCACTGCCCTCTATGGCAGGGAATTCCACAAATTCACCACTCTCTGGGTGAAAATGTGTTTTCTCACCTCAGTCTTAAATGGCCTCCCCTTTATTCTAAGACTGTGGCCCCTGGTTCTGGACGCGCCCAACATTGGGAACATTTTTCCTGCGTCTAGCTTGTCCAGTCCTTTTATAATTATAGATGTTTCTATAAGTTTCTATATTACAATCTTGCTGACACATATTTTTACACATGTAAATAGTCACCAGGAATGGTCATTCCACGGAAGATGCTAAGTTGATTGTGTTTTATCTCCAGCTGTTCTCAGAAGGATGCAAATCAAGGTCTCTGTGATCAGGATGAAAGCCAGGTGCTGCCTGCAACAAACGGTATGTTTTCCACTAATAAAATGTCCTCTTTGTTAAAGAGTGATTAGTTCACACGCCATTGCCCTGTTAGTTCCTTACTGGTGAGTGGCTCTGGCAGATGATTGAGGGGCCATTCAAAGTTATATTTGGGAAGGTTGTGGCAAACCATTCTTTTAACCGGCTGCGGTCCATTTGAATGCACTCACAGCAAGCTTTTAGTTGGGGCTTTGCAAGGTTTGATCAGATGGTGATTATGTGGTGGGTAATGGTAAGGGGCAGCATGGTGGCCCAGCAGTAGAGTTGCTGCCTCACAGCGCCAGAGATCTGAGTACCATTCTGATTACGGGTGCTGCATTCCAAAGATGTGCAGGTTTGTAGGGTAATTGGCTTCTGTAAATTGTCTCTAGTGTGTAGGTTAGAACTAATGTATGGGCTAAACGTCACCCATTCCTTCGCTCCATAGATGCTGCCTCACCCACGCAGTTTCTCCAGCTTTTTTGTCTGCCTTTGATTTTTCCAGCATTTGCAGTTCTTTCTGAAACATATGGGTTATTGCTGGTGGGTACAGACTCAGTGTTTCCATGCTAAATCTCTTCCATGCTAAACTAGTGGATGTCCAGGTTGGGATGGGGTGTGCCTGCTTCACCTCTTGTTCTGGAAGACAGGAGATTGGGCTTTGGAGAGGCTGGGGATGAGGTCCTGCAGCAATGCATCCTGCAGGTAATGCGATGCAGGGAATGCGCTGCAGTAAGATGATAAAATAACCTGATCAACTCACTGTAATTTCCTGGATGCTATTGAGCCGTATAGCATGGAAACAACTGCAATTAAAACTGACAGTTAACTTACTTATCCGTGGGAAAATTATTTTAATCTTCGTTGGTAAAGTTCTCCACCTAGTGGCCTGGTTGAGATTCATAGAAACATAGAAACATAGAAAAATAGGTGCAGGAGGAGGCCATTCGGCCCTTCGAGCCAGCACCACCATTCATTGTGATCATGGCTGATCATCCCCTATCAATAACCCGTGCCTGCCTTCTCCCCATATCCCTTGACTCCACTAGCCCCTAGAGCTCTATCTAACCCTCTCTTAAATCCATCCAGTGATTTGGCCTCCACTGCCCTCTGTGGCAGGGAATTCCATAAATTCACAACTCTCTGGGTGAAAAAGTTTTTTCTCACCTCAGTCTTAAATGACCTCCCCTTTATTCTAAGTCTGTGGCCCCTGGTTCTGGACTCACCCAACATTGGGAACATTTTTCCTGCATCTAGCTTGTCCAGTCCTTTTATAATTTTATATGTTTCTATAAGATCCCCCTCATCCTTCTAAACTCCAGTGAATACAAGCCTAGTCTTTTCAATCGTTCCTCATATGACAGTCCCGCCATCCCAGGGATCAATCTCGTGAACCTACGCTGCACTGCCTCAATCACAAGGGTGTCCTTCCTCAAATTAGGAGACCAAAACTGTACACAATACTCCAGATGTGGTCTCACCAGAGCCCTATACAACTGCAGAAGAACCTCTTTACTCCTATACTGAAATCCTCTGTTATGAAGGCCAACATTCCATTAGCTTTCTTCACTGCCTGCTGTACCTGCACGCCAACTTTCAGTGACCGGTGTACAAGGACACTCGGGTCTCGCTGCAACTCCCCCTTACCTAACCTAACCCCATTGAGATAATAGTCTGTCCCCTTGTTTTTGCCGCCAAAGTGGATAACCTCACATTTATCTATATTATACTGCATCTGCCACGCATCTGCCCACTCACTCAACCTGTCCAGGTCACCCTGCAACCTCCTAACATCCTCTTCACAGTTCACACTGCCACCCAGCTTTGTGTCATCCGCAAACTTGCTAGTGTTGCTCCTAATTCCCTCTTCCAAATCATTAATATATATGGTAAACAGTTGCGGCCCCAACACCGAGCTTTGTGGCACTCCACTCGCCACTGCCTGCCATTCTGAAATGGACCCCTTCACTCCTACTCTTTGCTTCCGGTCTGCCAACCAATTTTCTATCCATGTCAACACCCTACCCCCAATACCATGTGCTCTAATTTTAGTCACCAGTCTCCCGTGCAGGACCTTATCAAAGGCTTTCTGAAAGTCTAGATACACTACATCCACTGGCACCCCTTCATCCATTTTACTTGTCACATCCTCAAAAAATTCCAGAAGATTAGTCAAGCACGATTTCCCTTTCATAAATCCATGTTGACTTGGACTAATCCTTTTGCTACTATCCAAATGCCCCATTATTACATCTTTAATAATTGACCCCAGCATCTTTCCCACCACCGAAGTCAGGCTAACTGGTCTGTAATTCCCCGTTTTCTCTCTCGCTCCTTTCTTGAAAAGTGGGATAACATTAGTTATCCTCCAATCCACAGGAACTGATCCTGAATCTATTGAACATTGGAAAATGATCACCAATGCGCCCACTATTTCTAGAGCCACCTCCCTGAGGACCCTGGGATGCAGACCATCAGGCCCAGGGGATTTATCATCCTTCAGTCCCATTAGCCTACCCAATACTATTTCTCGCCTAATGAAAATTTCTACCCCCTTAGATCCTCTGTCCTCCAGTACATCTGGGAGATTGTTTGTGTCTTCCCTAGTGAAGACAGATCCAAAGTACCTATTCAACTCTTCTGCCATTTCCTTGTTGCCCATAATAATTTCACCCGTGTCTGCCTTCAAGGGACCCACATTTGACTTTGCTACTCTTTTTCCCTTAACATATCTAAAGAAGCTTTTACTGTCCTTCTTTATATTCCTGGCCAGCTTCCCCTCGTACTTCATCTTTTCAGCCCGTATTGCCCATTTTGTTTCCTTCTGTTGTCCTAT